>CM055660.1:13319294-13400471 GCA_029378335.1 Agrilus mali
TACTTACACATGGTTGAGAAGTATGCCTAAAAGAGCGAAATTTACACTGAGACTAGTATATTTTGCGCTTGTATTCATTTTGACGATATCCTATTCTACAGTGATAGTTATTCATACTTTCCTTTTATGATCAGTACTCTATAATTTAAAAAAATACGAATTGCAAAAAAATCAATTGCAGTATTGTTCATCAAAACCCAAAAATTTTAAAAAAGGTTGGGAAACGCAAAAAATGCTTCAACACCCAAAGTCTCCTCTTCAGCTAGAGTTTTTAAGGGCACCAAGGTGTATACATTAAGGGTCAACATCTACATTGGTCTCAGGCGTATCCACATTGAAACCAATAAGTAAAATTTTTCATTTTCCAAATATTTTGACAAGGAATGTCTTTAGCCTTAATAAGAAGTTTTAGAACTTCAAAAAATACTTAATGTACGATGTTGTTTCAAATGAATAATACCTACTTTTAGTATCAGATAAATTTATGGCTTACTTTTGTTTTTTATTGGTCAGCTGGTTGTGAAACCATCGCTGTTTCACATCACCAATTAAGTTTATTTTGTCAAATATCAATTTTGTTGTTTTAAACATAATTGTTAAATTTATTTTGTTGAAATTCAGACATAAAGTTTCATTAAATGTCTCTATCACTGAGTCCTGAGTTATTGTATAATAATTTAGAAGCGTTTATGTGCCTCATCGAGCAAATTACTAGAATTCCAGTTTAGGATTGGTAATAGTGTATCTGGTCTCAGCGGTTGCTGCTGTGCATTACTTTTACAGCGTATAAATGATTATACACACCTTCTTCTTCTTTATTTGGAAATATTAAACAGAAGAATCTAGTTTTGTGTGACCGTAAGAATAAACGAATGTCCATTGTATATTAACTTAAATCGAAGTCTAGCCAAACGAAGCAAAGTGTTTACATATAGACTTAAACAAGATTTATTAAACTTATTAAGTGTTAATTGAGTGCGTTATTATGTGTTTAATATATATGAATTTTCATTCCAAGCAGCAAGCAAGTGAAAAGGAATTAAAACAGCTACAAAAGTTAATTTTACCTTTACTCAAAAGCCAGTGAGCATAAAGAAGAATGTAATAAGAATCGTCGCTGTTGACGGAGACCACTTGTTCCAGAAGGGGCCCCACGCTCAAATCTGACGATCCTTTTAACCGAGCGAGCTCGAGGTAAGCGAGAGTGAAGGTAGGATCGAGTTTAATGCATCTCTTGAGCATATATGTTGCCTCAGATGGTCGATTTAATTTTCTGCAACAAGATTTTTTAAAGCAGATTTTAAAACTAGAGGGATCCGGGGCTATTTGGTTTTTTTAAATGGTAATGAGAAAAAGTGATTTCAACTATTTCAACTGGTGATATTTTTGGCATTCATAAATTAAAACAGATGTCTTTCAATTAGTCCAATAGAGCTAATAGAATAGAGCAGGTATGTTATCAGAAAAGAGTTATCGAATGGAAGGAAACAGAAACTCAAGAAACATAGTGTGTCCAGAGGCGGAATTTTGCCTAAACAAACTAGGTACAATTGCCTGGGGCTTTAACCTCAAAGGAGCCTTGATTAGTGTAGAAAAGAAAATGATACATATTGAGAAATATAACAACTGGTTTACCTGTAAAGTTGGCCCAAGTTGTAGTGAGCGTTAATATGGTCGGATGAATAGTGTATGGCAGAAAGGAAATGACTTTCTGCTTCCGATTCGTTAACTAACAAAGTTCCTAAATTGTTGTATGCACTTGCGTATGTTGGCCACAACCTGAAACAAAATGTAACTATAAATGTATGTTTTGCTATTCTGGTCTAAAACACAGCATTTCTTGTAATTTTTGCTTTGATTATTAACGGCTTTCCTCAATACTTTCATAGTATTATTATTACGTTCTTTTTGCTTTTATTTTACAATAAAGTATTTCTAAAATAATAAAGCTGGTTATCAACTAACCATTCGTGTACTAACTAGTCGGACAACGCTCACGATTTGCCGATACCAAAAATCGTCTTCTCAAAGTATTTACAATCCAACATTACAATTTAAGAGCATGTTCCATTATTCAACAAAACCAGAATTTTGTTATCTTGTAGGCTTCGTGGTTAGAGGTTTTATTGGTGGAGTTAGAAGTTGTCTAATATTGATGTAAATGTAAAGTATTAATTAATTATAAGTAAAACTAACAATATTTAAAAAATAAATTGGTATCAAAAAATCCAATTAAATGAGCGCATATAGCGCTAGTAGTTACCTAATTTAAGTATAAATACAATGTAAGTTAACATTAGCTTTACCTCTTGATAATAACTTTGTAAGTCGAAACTGGTCCAGGGTTTAACCCGGGAACAGTCGCGTTAGAAAAATTACCCTAAAGGTCGCGTGTTAGATTTAACCTAACATTTACTATTTTTAAAAAAAACAGATAACTTTTACTTAAGTTAATATTTTTTTTATTTTTACTTAAAACAATTAAACTGACCAATATAGTAACTTGCATAAATTAATATTTACTCATCGGAATCTTCTCCCTGGGCGGCGCAAGAGGTGCATGTCGATATGGATGTCATGGTATGCTCTTTGCAAATAGGAAATTGACATGTTCCACAGAGTTGCATAGTAAAACGGTTTTTTCTGATGGGGCAGTGTCTGCATCGCATTTTAGACTGCTCATTTTGTGGCGGTGCGGCAATCATGTTTGTATTTATACAAGTGACGGCGGCTATTTTTCCTCGAAGTCTCAGAGATAAGGTTGGGATTGATGCACGGAGTGTTAAGTAGGGAAGAGTCATTATAAACCTTCTTCTTGATATTATTATGTTTGTATTAGCATTATAAATGATTTGTCCGTTTATTGAAGCTATGTTCAATAATGTGGAAAACACAGTCAATGGCCAGCGATTGCTTTTTCGTGTGACACAATATTCGGACTTTAATCGATCCATCACATCCACGCTACCTTTAGTTTTGTTATAGAATGTGATAACTTCAGGTGATTTTTTGGCCTCAATACTAGTTGGATCAATTATGCCCTCATTATGAAGGGTTAAGAGCATTAAAACGTATATTATTTAATATCAATGTACTCCTTTGAAAATGGTGTTATAACCGAAACGATCGTCGGAAACAATAAAATTCTGTGAAACAAGCCAAGTGTTTTCTTTTTGAAGAAGTTTTTTCCTTATTATTTAATAATGTTTCACCAAGTGCCAAGCGAGTCTACTATGTCAATTATTAAAACGTTCTTGTCATGTTTACCGAAAACAAACATAGTAGAACAGGTTGGTCGGTTTTTGACATTTAGAAATTCTCTTGGAATTTCTCTTTTATTTTTGCGTAAAGTGCCCACTATTGTAAGTTTGTGATTGACAAGTAGATCATTGGCAAGTGGTATCGAAGTAAAATAATTGTCGACAGTAATATTCCTACCAGATTTATTTATAGTGGATATTAGCCTCTTTACGACACTAGCAGCATCATTGGGTAAATAAAAAGGTCCAGCAGGTTGTTTCCCGGGATAAATTTCCATGTTATGAGTGTAAAACATTCTCGAATCAACTAGACTGTAGATTTTGATGCCGTATTTTGCCGGCTTGTTGGCAATATTTTGCTTGAAACGACATTTTCCACGGAAAGATTCAAGCATTTCGTCTATTGTTACATATTCGCCAACACTATAGTTATTGGAGCATCTCTTAATGAATTCTTCAAAAACTTTTCTGATTGGCACCAAGTTGTCATATTTAGTTTGTAGTTGCATCATCGAATCTCAAACTTCTCATAAGCAAGTGAAATCTTTTTTGGGACATAACGGCGGAAAAATAATCAGGAGTTGTTCCGTCAGTACTCCATAGGTCAATAGTGTTAACATATTGGCTTTTCATAACTCCTGCCATATGCAATTGTCCTAAAAAAGCGTGCATTTCCACAAAATTTGTTGGTAGACAGTCTCTATCACGCTGATAAGACTCCCGTAGTTGGGTAAGCTTTTGGTTGGTAAAATGCACAATTTCATGGATAATATCATCAGGAAAAAACAATTTCCAGCAGTCTTGTGGAGTTCGGGCATCTTTAGCAATCCTCTTCACACCTGGAAGTTGGGTTATTAAATTATGAACACATGTCTTAGTTCGAGGTAAATCGGGTTTATGTTTTAACCATTCCTAAAAAAATAGGCACTCTATGTTTTCTTATTACAGGTAAGGGCACATACAAGTCAGCAACAGGTGTTTCATCATCCTCCGAGTTCGATTGTTCTTTATCAGTATGGTGTTCACTGTGTTCAGAACGAACGTCGCTGTTTTCTTGGTCAGTATCAGTAGCCCCTATCTCATCATCGGATTCTAACTCTTCATACCATTTTAATAATTGTTGTTCTTGTTTGGGATCCATTTTGGACACTACAGTTTGCAAAACTTTAATGAACAGTTTCAAAAACGCTCCTTCTTGAACAACCGTACACAAAAAAAGACATACGCAAATGGTCGTGCGTTAGATCTCGCCTAACACACCACGCATACGCTACCAGTCGCGTGTTAGATTTAGGCTAACAAATGTCTGAAATACAAATAAACGTGAAGTCTTCCTCTTCCACCTACACTAGTATTTAACGGGGGTAGCTCCCTTAGGCATTCCTAGGCTGCAGCCAAAATCGAATGGTTAATTAACATTTTATAGCCAAAAAACCAAAGATGTTAGGTAAAATCTAACAACGCGACCGATCCCGGGTTAAATAAAAATTTGGTGACAGTCAAAAAATTAAGTTGTTTTATTTCTGTATTAATATGGAATGTCACAAAGTGAAAACCAAATCCATAGATTTTCTAAAAAATAATTTAATTAGTTCAAGATTTCGGAAAGAATAATCAACATTTGTAATGAGCTGCAGTTTTGCTTGCGTTTGTTTTGTCTAATAAAGAAGATTGTAAAAGAACGAGCTTTAAATAGTACAAAAAGCACAAAAAAACGCAAAAGTGGAGATGTCACTGTACGTTACCTATTTTAAAGTAGGGTATTTGCATTTAAAGTAGGCCATTGCCCTGTTACGCCCTAGTTTAGCTATGGCTCTGCAGTATTACCTACACCGCCTTGGCGTTAATGGTTGTCACTACACTACTGCACCGCTAGGAAGAGAAATGGGTTGAAAGGATTTAACTTTATGTAGTTAGCTTAGCAATATGGAGTTCGTGTTCCTTCTGGATTTGTACATATTCCGTTAAGTTAAATAAACTTTTTTTGTATTTCTTGGTGTTATTTAGAATACATTAATAGCTCAACATAGCATAAAATATAAATACCACTTATTATTTGAGATTACAAAATTTTAAAAGCAAAAAAGAATTAAAACAAAAGTTTCATTAAATTACAATTACCAACAATCGACTATATACGAGAGTATATAAAGATTCATGACTGTAAACAAAAACAAAACTTGCACTACATACTTATACTTTATGTTTTATTAGTAAATGTTAAAGATGTGTAAATATGGTAAATCCTGTAAAATACGATCCGAAGGAGAATATCAGAGATTTTATGCAACTTAACACAATATTTACCACATATCTATATGAAGTTGTTGTTCTTGCCAGCATGTCATATAACCGTCAGAATCGTTTAAGATAAAAAAATATGAACTATCTAGCACCCATACTTTACCGAAGATTCATAAAGAAAACATTCCACTAAGACCGGTAGTTTCTTACATTAATGCACTTTGTTTCAAACTGTAAATTTGCCAATTTTTTTTTATATAAAAACAAATAATCTAAATCAAAATTCAGTGTAATTAACTCGATCGAATTTGTTTTAAAAATTAAAGATTGACCAGTCCGAAATAATGCCTTCTTTGTTCGTTCGATGTGTGTAGTTTATTTACATCTATACCACTGCCTGACTACTATTGGACAAGATACGAAATCAAATTGTATACTTTCAGACTCCGAAAAAAACAGGATTATTTAATATTTTAAAACGGGCTTCCTAGGGGTTCACGCCTCTCACCTACAATGGCCGAAATCTTTATGACTTATATAAAAAACAAAATTTTTTCTAACAATAACCTTTTAATAAAAAATGTTTTATTCTGGGGTGGTTACGTTGATTACATTTTTTGTTTTTGGTAAGGCACAAAAAGACAATTAGCCTTTTAAATACAGTTAATAACAATGTTAAATTTACAATAGAATTAGAAATAAATGACTCTTTCAAGTTTTAGACTACTTATAGTATTCAGAGTCCAAAACAAAATAGAATTTAGTATATACAGAAAACCAACTACCACTGACACTGTAATACTAGCTAACGCGTATCAGTCTATACAAATCAAACGTTCAGTCTTTCATAGCCTCTTACATAGATTAACCAACATCCCACTTTTAACTTCCAACTTTAATAAAGAACTCTCTAGAATAAAACAGACAGCTATTAGTAACAAGTATAATGTTGAATTAATTGGTAGCATACTAAAAGAAGTAAAAAAGAAAACCACGTTTGCTATTTTATAAAACTCCTGTGGAACACAACCAACAAATATTTGGTAAAGAAACAAAAAAAAGAACACTAGCTGTGAAATTAAAAAGCGCCTGAACATTGCATATTCAATAACCATCTATCAGAGAAAAATAAATGTAAAACTGCTACATATTTGTGTAAAAAGTAAAAAATTTTGGTGTCATAGAGCGAGAACTAAATAATGGCGCAACGATTAACAAAGTTTATTCAATAAATATAAATGTTGCTCAGGTTGAATAAGTTCGGAAGAGATAGAATCGAGTAGAAAGGTTGAATGCTGAAGAAGAACTCCCTTTGATTTTGAAAGAAGAAGTGTTAGGAAAACTAAAAAGAAATGAGTTAATTGTAAGAAAGGAAAAAGGGTAAATTTCAGAAGTAAAACTGGACGTGCTCGAATCTTCCGGAGGGTTGAGCAAACGTTCCTGGTACTGTTGTTACATGGCGGGAAACTTTCACACGTTGGCATGGTAGACATTTTCGGGCCCAAAGTCCACAATCCTTCTTAACGGACGGCCAAACGTACCGCTCAGTAATGAGTTTTATCGTTGCGTTGGCAGTAGGATGTGAAAGGCGATGTAGCATGTCGAAAACTGTATATAAACTGTAATAAACGGACGAGCTGTAGACGTAGATATATAGCAAAAAATGGAAACATTGGCGTCAGGAATTTTCACCAATTTTAAATTTTGCGCTGTGGGAGTTCCATTTAATAATCTCTGCAGCTCTTCGTCTTCTTGTTTGGCTTTCGCTAACGTTGTTAGGTCCAGTGAGGTTTCCACTTCTGCAATACGGGAAAGTGTATCGGCGACGATATTTTCTTCGCCAGATATGTGGACGATGTTGGTGGTAAACTGGCTTATATAATCCAGATGTCGAAACTGGCTATCCTTTTTCTTAAATGCACACACCAGTGGTTTGTGATCAGTAAACACGATGAAATTTCTTCCTTCTACCATATGCCGAAAGTATTTATTTCATAAATGGCTAGAAGTTCTCGATCGTACGTTGCGTACCTTCGTTCTGCGCTGCTAAGTTTCCTCGAGAAGAAACCAAGGGGTTGCCAAACATCGTTGTTTCGTTGTTGAAGGACTGCACCTATAGAGTAGTCGGACGCATCGCAGTGAATAGCTAATGGTACATTCAAAAGCGGATGTGCGATCATTACACATTTTGGAGGGTTGATAACAACTCCATAGCTCGCGAGTCGCTTGAAGAGGACCTCCAAATGCTGGTGATGTTCTTCCACTGAAGCTGACGCAACCAGAATGTCGTCTATATATGGTAGGTATGACAAAACTGCAGGCCACGAAGAACTTCATCGATAAATCTTTGGAATGTTTGAGCAGCATTGCGAAAGCCCGAAGCCCATAAATGGAAACTCAAACAGTCCAAATGGTCTAGTAATCGCGGTCTTTGCGATGTCCTCTTCTGCCACAGGAATTTGGTGGAACGCTTTAACCAAGTCGACCGTAGAGGAAATTGTTTTTCCGGCGAGGTTTTGAGAAAAATCCTGGATGTGTCGAATTAGATAGCGATCAGGTTCAGTTCGTGCGTTTAATCCACGGTAGTCGCCACATAATTTCCATTGGTCGCCTTATTTTGGTGCCATATGGAGGGGAGGAGACCAGCAACTCTGTGATGTCCTTGCTATTCCAAGTTTCAACATAGCGTCTTGGTTTATGGGATACCGGTGGTCCTGGCGTTGTTTTGATATGGTGGCACTTCTGGTGTTTGATTTCTCTTGTATGGGCTATTCATTTATTACGTAAGACGATTTAGGGGGGAGGGGGGTCGACATGTCTTATGTTTCGATTGCCGAGGTTCGCTCGGATGCGTATAGGTAAACGATATTTCCATTTGAAAAATAAGTAACATTAAAATAAACCAAATGTGTATTCATTTTTTCCTTTAGATTCTTACGTAATAAATATTAAACAGGGGGGAGGGGGTCGGCCTATACTTATTTTTTCTTATAATAGGGGGGAGGGGGTCAAAAACTAGCGAAAATAGTCTTACGTAATAAATGAATGGCCCCTAATACCGCTGGATCGAGTTATCTCCGGGAATTATGCCAGAAGTTCATGGAATGGTGTAGATCCAGAGATGATTCTGACAGATGCCACTTGTTTATCAGTGACTTGCCCTTGCACGGAGAGGAGAGTTGTTCCGTCGACTAGTTTTTGCTTCGTCACATCTACAAGCAAGTCGTAGTAGGCGAGAATGTTAACGCCGATGATCGGTTTCGTCATATCTGCTACAACAAATCTCCACGTGAAGTCGCGGCGGAGACCAAAGTTTAGTTATGGTAATGGTACCATAAGTGGCTATTGATGACCCATTGGTAGCGGAAAGCTCGTACGTGCACTTTTCCAACCGCTGTTCAACCTTGGAACGAGGAAACACACAGAGATCGGCTCCGGTATCTACCAAAAATTGCACTTTTGAAGTAGAATCGGTCACAAAGATGCGGCGAGATGTTGGAGGTTGGCTGTCGTTAGCCGCTATTAACGACTGCCTGATCCGTTTCCCTGATTGCGGTCAAAGGAACAGGGTTGATTGCATTTCTTCGCATCGGTACCAAATTTGCGGTGGTACCAACAAACTTCTAGGTGGTAGCGATTTCTGGACCGGGAGCGTGGGTGGGAATGCGATCTATTGCGATATCGGTCTTGATTTCGCAGTTCTGTCACTTCCTGGCGAACTGACGCAATTTCTTGCTGCAATGTCATCGTCAATTGTTAAAGTTGAGCAGCGAGGAGATCACCTGATGATGATGTTTCAGCGATACGTGGACGTTGATCTATGAAGTCCGCTATTGAGTCTGCCAACTCCGATACCTTTTGAAGGGAGAGATCCCGGTAGGAGGCCAGGATAGCCTGCATGCCCGATGGAAGACGTCCAAACCAAACGGTTCGTAGCATAGAATCAGGAACACCCGAACCGGCAAGCGCTTGTAAATGGCGCAGGAATAGCGATGGTTTCCTGTCACCTATCTCTTCTTTCTCCAATAGGCGACGCGTTTTCTGCTCTTGCAACGTACTTAAAGGTTTAACCAGTTCACTTTTAAAAGTTGCGTAGGCATTGGTAACTGGTTTGTTAACGATAATGTCTCTAACCTCCAGCGCGTATCGCGGTTCTAACACTCCCATTATGTACCCAAACTTCGTTGCATCGCTGGTCACTCCGGCCGTCGCGAAATTTTCCTCCAGCATGGAAAACCATAATTTCGGGTCTGATGTGATAAAAGGCGGCACACGGACGGCAACGCGATTGACTGATTACGCGTTTTCTAAAGCGACACTTAACTCACTTCTATTTACGGCCATGTTTCTTCTATCTTAAAACTAAGCTCTACAGTCTTAACACTAATTCCACGGTACTTACAAAAATATTAAAAAAAAGTCTTTAAAAACTACTTACAATTGTTCGTCACTTCTCACTGATAACACTACTATTCGCGATCACGTCGGGGTTACCACTTTGGTGTTATAGGGCGAGAAGTAAATTATGGCGCAACGATTAACAAAGTTTAATATGATTAACCATGTCTACACTTGCTTGATGGAAACTCATTATCACTTGTAAATAAAACTCAACGTTTGTTTCCACAGTTTATATATTTGTACTTGACAATTGTTTCGCCTTCTTAAGGCTTCTTCAGAAGTTAACTTACAATAAACTTATGCTACGTTAAATACTTCCAATACGTAGCATAAGTTAATTGTAAGTTAACTTCTGAAGAAGCCTTAAGAAGGCGAAGCAATTGTCAAGTACAAATATATAAACTGTGGAAACAAACGTTGAGTTTTATTTACAAGTGAAATTAACAAAGTTTATCAAATAAATATAAATGTCGCTCAGGTTGAATAAGTTCGGAAGAGATAGAATCGAGTAGAAAGGTTGAATGCTGAAGAAGAACTCCCTTTGATTTTGAAGGAAGAAGTGTTAGGAAAACTAAAAAGGAGGAGTTAATTGTAAGAAAGGGAAAAAGGGTGGTTTCAGAAGTGGTTTAAAATAAAGAAGGGAACCAGTAAGAAAGCGGTGAAATGTGGAATAGGAATCTTTTTTAGTAAAGCAAAGATGTTCTCTGTTATAAACATATTAAAGCGGAATATCTTCTGGAGCAGTTTTGAGATTTACTCTTCTAAATTGTTTTATTTGTAACGTTTCTTTCTACGAAAAATCCCGTTACTAAAGTTTTACTTATTTCTATTCAGTTTGTATTTGTCTTAGTTCAGTTTTATTGATTTCTTCTTAATGTTGATCGACCTTCCGTCTTATCATCAAGGCTAACAACCTTTGCGCAGGACTTCGCAATCGATGGAAGGATCGTTGAATTTTTCCGGGCGGTGCGCGAGGTCTTTTTCCTCGATCCTTGGCACCGACGAGACGTGTGTGTGTTTTTCTGTTTTGTGTTTTGTGCTTCATGTTAGGTGAAATGTTTTTTGTTTCTGAACCAGTTACCCTTTCATTTTAAGTATTTTGTGTAAATTCATTATGATTAATTTTTTCTTTAAATTTAATTTTTGCTGTTGATTCAACTTTGTAATACTTTATTAAATATACAATTTTTTTGGTCAAATTTTTTTTGCCACGAGGCATATTTAGATTTTAGAAGTTTTCTTGGCAATCTTTTAGCCCCTTGTGGCAAACCTTATAATTAAGTATTATTATTCATTTTTTTCCAGTTTTTAATATATTTTGTTTATATTTTTTAATATTTTTTTTATGGTTTCTGGGAGTAAATTGCTGAATCTTATACGTGTGCTCTGACCCGACAGTGACTATCCTGTACCCTTCCTTACCCTCTACTCTTTTTAGACATCTTCAATGCCCCAAAAAATTTTGACTTTAGGTGTATAATATTTTTTTTGTTTCAAGAAAATTAATTTTGTTATGTATGCATTGTACTGTCACACCCTAATTAGGTTCCCGAAGGACTCTAACGTTGGGATTACGGGTTGGGATGAAGACCGCTGGAGGACGCTCTATCAGACCAAGGGGACTAATTTGAAATCAGTAGGACCAACCCGAGACAGATAAACCATTTAAGACCCGCAGGTAGCTCTGAATCTTTATCAAGGTTGGTCCTCAAAATCCCGAATATTTTCCGGCCTCCATCACAGAAAAAAGTCCCCTCTACACCCGGAGCCCAGCGGGAGTTCCAACATTGGCGCAGGGAACATTTTTGGGTGGGCTAATTTTGTAAGTAACTTCTTGCAATTGATCTCAATATACTCTTTAAGTTTTTTTGTGTTTTTTTATGAGAGCTTCGAGCTCTCACTGCATCAGGGTCCTTCAGGAACTACCACTGCTCTACCCGGAGTATAGTAACTTTTTCTTTGTTTTGTCGAAGTGGCGTCCGAGCAATTTTATTTTTCTAAACTTGGTTAATTCATGTTTTTATAACAAACCATTTTTAATTTCAAACTAATAAGTAACAGTTTTGTTAAATATTATAGGGGATATTGGAATATATGGTGCAATACCTTAAAAATTTTGAGTTAACATAACATTGCAAAATTCAGATTTGAACCTAAAAAACCTTTGCACAACGGTAGATACAATTATTTTAAAAGCAATAGATAATATGTATAAATACGTAACAGAGAAATTATTGCAAATTTTTTATTCTTGAAAACAATAAATATAGAAAGAAATAATTTACTCATATTGATCTATCTTATTTATTTTTCCGAGGTAGTAGCGGAAATGACAAGGAACTCGCAGTTATTAGGATAAGTAAAGACGAAATAAATACGCAGCTGCCCTACATACACGGCGAATTATCAGTTCCACCGCCCTAATGTTTTATTTATTTTTAATTCGCTTCTAATTTTCTTAACTGAAGTAATTACTCGGTATACAAATGGGTGCAAGTTGATTTACTAACTGTGCGGTAGGTGTAGCTTACATTTTTAAGTACATAATTAAGAATAAGTATTTAAAACTAATTCTTCCCAGGGCGTTTGATAAATCATTTTATAAAATAAATAAAAGTACACAAATTATAGGAGTAGTACAATTTATCAAAAATATACTTAATATTGACATCGGCAGCTATAGAATTAATAAATACAGAACATATAAAGTCGTTCTTAACACTAACCGATTCTGGAGTTCTCTTAAAAACTTACAGAACCTTAATAAAAGAGGATATAAATAACAAATATTGTACACTATCTATTAGAAGCTGACGCCCAAGGAAAGGAAATCTCGTTTCAGTGTAGCATATATAGACATAATCAAGAATACGAATTCACATGACAAGGTGCTAGAGATAAATAAAATCAGAGGATAAAAGAATTATTAAAAGACACCTATTACTACAAAATGGCACCATAGATGGCTGCAAAATACCCTTAAAAATTAAGAGACTAGACAAAATTTCATAGAAAAACTTTCATATTATAATTTGAAACGCAAGGAGAAAGTATTCCCACAGAAGCTTGGTAGTAATACATCCACTTGTTTATTTTCTTGACAATTTTCTTCACTACCGACAGACTTCCATCGTCCTTCATTTCACTTCTCTATATTCTTCCCTTGTGTTACTTTTACCATTTTCTTCCTATGCGTACATGCTTGATAGACTAATTCTCTTTTCTAGGAACTCTAAACAACATCTCCCTTTTCGGTCGGTACTTACATTCGTTATACTCATTTTCGCTATATCCCTTCCCGATCTCTCAATACATTTTAAGTCCTTCCCTTCCTTCTACTTCATCACACATATCTCATTGCTATTTTATCGAATTTGCTCCCCTTCATTATCTTATCTTTATATCACCTAATACCCTTTCTCTTCATATATATTCTGCGTGCCTATTCTTGTGCCTATTCTTCTTCCCATAGACGTAGTAAGTATAGACCGAACAGTCCGGACAAACCGTGTATGAAAATGTGGCCAGAAATTATAAAGACAGAGACTGCTTTGGGAGGAGTTGCTGTCTCTCTCTAACTGTGCGATGGAGTGGGGAACAGTAAGCTCTCGTCTGCTACCGCTCGCTAACGACACTAACTTAACTCCGCCTCTTCTTCCTCCTCCAGCGCATATTTAGAGAGAGACAGCAACTACTCCCAAAGCAGTCACTCTCTTTCTAATTTCTGGCCAGCAGCCGAGGCTCGTGTTCGGTTTATACTTACTACATCTATGCTTCTCCCCATATCCCTTTCCTTAAGTACCGATCTTGCAAATCCCTTAATAGTTCTTTATATCCCAAGTAGTGTAGGTTTTTATATGTGGTCATTAAGTCCTCCAAGCCCTACAAATATTTTAAGACAAGCCATCACGGTTACTTATCTGTATTAAACATAACGTTAAACCGAAAACATGTCTTACACATTCACCTTGACTCATACGAAGTCAGAACTACAAATGATAATAAGTCCACCGATATTGGGTTTTGATAATAAGCTTCTGGCATCGATTGAAGAGGAGTCTGTCATGTAGCTGACTTTTTTAAGGTAAATGCAATTTCAATAATGTGTAACCTTGTATCAAACTCCTACATACATAGCAATGATGATACTAAAGGACAAGATGGTCATGTAGGTACTACATCAATTCTTTCCCAATGTACCTCCCGTATTTAAAATTGTAGAGAATCCCACAAGTCTTATATACTTATCTATCAACACACGCGTCATCGATTACATTTCCCTTAAAATAGTTGATCATGACGGTAATCTTCTTAATTTCCATGGAGAGCGCGTCACAGTAAGACTTCACTTACGAAAAGTATAATGTGGTTGCACGATATAGTTGCATACGACGATATTCGAACAAGAATAATACTATAAAACGATTACCACACTCTCAGACGCTTATTTTGCTTACACCCATTTAACGATTAACATCGTCCAATAAACAGTTCCTGAAATCTTTGGGGTTGCGGCTGAAAAAGGCGAAACGCTAAAATGGTTGTAGAAATACTAAATGTCACCGAGAAAGCTATCTTCGACAACGCTATTGTTAATGCTGATAAACATACCCATCAACCTTGTGCGAATTCAACTTTTAAAAATAATGATACCATAGGAATTCCGATTGAAAATGAAGATGTTAACACCTTACCTTCCAATAGATTGGTACACATAGAAGGACGTTTGTTGAAAAATAATGGAGCTGTACCCACCGCGAATACTTTTATCAAAAATGGAATTCTACACCTGTTGGATGAAATTCGATATGAATTGGTTGGAAATGTTATTGACCGAGTCCGTCATCCTGGTATGACTACAACGATGAAAGATTACGCGTCTTAATTTGAAAATGAAAGTAAACGTCTCATTAATAGTAGATGGTTACCTACTGCTTTAAGGTTGATTCTCACTATACATTCCGTTTCCATACCATATCCGATCCATAACCATTCCGTAAATTATTGTACCTATGAAATTGACCTCTAAGTGATATGTGCGTAAGATATTCCGCCGCGCAGTAATGCACACACTCCCTTCCGTTTACATACCGGCCCGCCTTCGTTCCGTATCCTTTCCATATCCATTCTTTTAAAACATATTTTTGACGGAAATGCGGAGACGTTACCGAAATGGTATGTCGAGTATGAACAGCGCTCCGTATCATATCGGTTCCATATTTAGGAAGAAATCATTAATTTTGTATCATCGTCAATTAGTTTTGGAAACAAAGTAACATATTTGCCATCAATATTTCTTTGCTTTGATATGCTGTGAATCCAAAAACGTCTTTTTCGTTTTTTTGCTGTTTTTGCTGTTCCTCGTCCAAAATAATAGCAGCTATAATTAAATTTTCTTCTGTCCACGTTGTCGCACACTGTCGTTACTAATTTCACTAGGTACCCGACCTGACTTTACTGGTAAAATTAGACCGGTATGCAATCGAATTGTATAGAATGGTTATAGAAACGGAACGCACAGTGTGAATACCTGTCTAATATATGTAATGGCTACGGAACGGATATGGTATGGAAACGGAATGTATAGTGAGAATCAACCTTTAGGCGCTGTACAAGGAGTTGCCCTTTATGCTAGGAATCTGATTGATACAAACGGTTACTTCAACGTTTGTATTCCTCTTCGTGTGATTCTAGGATTTGGTGAAGATTTTCAAAAGATAATACTCATCATAGGACAAGAATTAGTTCTAGTTCGCAGCAGTACTGACAGTAATGCTCTCTTTTGCCCAGCAGAATCGGCTGAAGAGGTAGTTGTACAAGTGAATCAAATATCTTGGAAAATTCCTCATGTATCTGTTACTGATGCTGAACGTTTGAAAAGAATACGTTACGTGGATCGTAATTTAAAAACGTGGTTGGGAACAACATGAATATCCCTTACTTAATCAATCGCATTCTCACAACTGGGCTGTGAAAACACCATCACAGTTGGAAAAACCTCGCTTCATTATTTTCGGATTTCAAACCGGTAAAGGTAATGATATTAAAAAGAATATGAGTACTTTCGATCACTGCAACCTGACCAATTTTGCAATTCACTTAGGATCCACTGTACCCGTACATAATGTGAATTTAGATTTCCATGTTTCCAGATTTGCTGTTTAGTTTAAAGACATAGTATATAAAATAGTTAATAGTTCCAATGCCATACTTAATGAAAAAGATAAATTCAAATTAAAAAATAGTAACCCTACAGCACCAGCTCTTTACGGATTAATTAAGACACATAAGATAGACAATCCCATCAGACCAGTTTGTTCATGTGTTAATGCACCTAACCAAAAATTATGTAAGAAATTAGCGACAATATTACCTTCCTTGCTGAATTTTAAGGCTAAATATGCTATAAATAATAGTTTTGAATTGACCAATAATTTAAAAGATGAAATAATCCCTCCTAACGCTAAACTGGTTTCGTTCGATGTAAAAAATTTGTTCCCGTCAATACCTACAGACGAATTAAGGAAGCTATTGTTTAAAGATTTAGATAACAGTAAATTGAATATGATTGAAGTAAATGAATTAAAAGAATTTATTAATGTTAGTTTAGACCAAAATTATTTTGCTTTTAATAATACAATATATAAACAAAACAACGGTTTGGCGATGGGTTCAGCGATTTCACCTTTCTATGCTAATTATTATACGGATAAGTTTGAAAACAATATTATGGTTAATAGTAAGTTCAAAAATTGTATTTTAAAGTGGTATAGATACGTAGATGATGTTTTCTGCATCTGGTTAAGTACGGAGAGGCAATTACTTAAGTTTTTATCGGAATTAAACAATAAAAACAAGCATATACAATTTACCATAGAAATAGGAGGAAATAGCTTAAATTTTTTAGACCTACAGATTAGCATCAACAATAGCCATAGATTTGAATTTAATATTTATAGAAAAGATACGTTCATTGATTGTATCATACCCAAAGATTCCTGTCACCCTTACAATATAAAATTAGCTGCTTTTCATTTTCTGCTAAATAGACTTATCAGTGTACCACTTAATAAAAAGAATTTTGATAAGGAACTATATATTATAAAAACTATAGCTTGGAATAATGGGTACGATACACAATTAGTGAATAAGATGTTAAGACATAAAGTTAAACAAAAAATTAACCATACAATTTTCCCTATAGAAAAAATTAAGTGATAAGATATGGAAAAAAATCCCATATTTAAGAAATTACAATAAAAATATTGTGAAATGTCTAAAAAATGTAAATGTAAATCCGGCATATTTCAATAATTTCACATTAAAAAGAATGTTAATAAACAATAAGCTTGGTACAAAAATAGATGAAAGTGAGAACAGCGGGGTGTACGAAATAAAGTGTTCAGATTGCCCTGCAATTTATGTGGGTAAATCCCGTCGTAAAATAAGTATAAGATTCCAAGAACACGCCAACAGTGCAATAAAAGGGAAACATACATCTGGTTTCTGCACCCATCTTATTGATTGTAAACATTCTTGTGACATTAAAAATTTAAAATTGTTGCATAAACAAAAAGGAGGCCCTCTATTAGATAGGTTAGAAATAATTGAGATAAAGAGAGCGTTAAAAGAAAATAAAATATTAACAAATGATCAAATTAACTTCGACAGAAACCCATTGCTATCCCCCCACCCCTTAGCTGATAATAAACATTAGAATATATAAAGAGAATTGTAAATAGATTGTTTAGTTAAAATATAACTCCTGAAGATGCCCTGAGAAGGCGAAATACGTATTGAGTTTTTTTAAATAAACTATAGTGAAACAAATTTTCCAAGTGTGTTTTTTACATATGTTTTTACATATCGTTTGAAGTGTTTAAAGATGTTTCACCAAGTGATCACAGCCCAATGGTTAGATTATATTAGAAGCTTTAATAGCGAAAAATTGGCTGTACTATATAGAAGAACGTTATCGAAATTCAAATATACAAATAATTCTTTGTGGTTTAATAATATGTGCTATAAGTCAAGTGTTTCCGAAATATATATCTGTTAGAAGTAGAAATACCAATAAACAAGCGACAATAGCCATTAATACCGCCAAAAAGACTTGGATAAAAGAAGAAATTAAGAAATGTTATAGCATGCGAGATAAGTTAAGCGTCCAGTTGTTCACCATTGGTACAGAATTAGCAGCAAAAACAATGCCGTTAGAGTTCAGCTTAAAAATGGAATTAATTTATGAAGACTGCCAGCAGTTAGCCACTAAACAATATCATAGGTTAAAGAATACGGTTGATAAGCTGATAAAGAAGAAAGAAGGGGAGGAAAAACGCCAGGAAACTAGCAAAGATCGGATAAAGTTTAGTGATAAGGTAATTAATTTATCCTCTAAAAGCCTATCCCAGAAAGAACAAGAGTTATTAACCTTTCACTGGTAACGTACGGTCTCTCAGACCGACCAAAGAAATTATTCGCGGTAAAATTATTGTTCATGCGCATTTCAACGTACACTCCACAGTAGCTGTAGCTATTGCTCCCACCTACACAGTAGTGCATTGTCAGATCTAGAGGGAAGTTTTAGTGCTTAGTAAAGCTGTCAGACCGATGTTACCATTGGTGGAGTCGAATTTCTGGTAATGAAGGTGTAAGCTGTAGTCCGATCTTTTTTTGATAAGTGTAGTTCTAGCTAAATATAAATTAAGAAAAGGAGGTACAAAGGTTGCAACGTTTGTGGGAAGAAATCTGTGAAGAATCAGAAGCCGAAGCAGAGGACGATGACGGTAGTTTACAAGATGGCGGTGAAGAAGTGCTGGATGACAATACTGCTTCCGAAGAGGAATTTCTACCAAATGATGAAAATGTGGAACAATCAGTTTCTGACCTGGAAAAGGCTAGTCGAGTGCCGTGTCTGTTTGGTAAAGATGGAACAAGATGGAAAAAACATAGTTTTGTAAAACGAACACGAGCTGAAAATATTGTACTACATCTGCCAGACTCTAAGGACTACTCAATCCGAAAAAAGAAAACGTTCTCAGAAATTTGGGAATACCTTTTTACTACCTCCATATTGAATAAAATACTTACCTACACGAATCAATTCATACAAACGAAATCCTGATGTATCTAAAAACTTATGTTTAGAACATCTTACCGGCCTTTGTGTTGACTGTCACCAGAATTGCTTTGGTCAAAATGTTGACTGATTTGGAATCCATATTTTACAACAATGTTTTAAATATTTATACTACTGAGAATTGTTTTTCATTTGCTGCTATGGATATAAACCTATATATAATACCATTACTATAAACTTCTTTGTATTTGCAGTTTGTATATGTTTTTAGTCAAGTAAAAAACTTATAACCTATTGTACGCAGGTTCAAAATAAAGCTACTTTATATAAATATACATTGATGTAAACTGCAATAAATATAAACAAGTTCGTGCTTATCTAAATAAATCGGTCTGTCAGACTGACGTTACCATTTATGTCTATCCTTACTACGTTACCAGTGAAAGGTTAAGTAAAGGATTAAAATTCGCGCCAATGTTACAGATAAAAGAAAAAGACATTATTAATTTAAACCTACATTTAGATATTGCATTAGGGTCAGATCTAGCTAATAAATATATAGTTGACAAAATAATTAAAAATAATAATAAAAATATATAACCTCAATAGATTATCCAATAAAGAAAAAGAAACGTTAAATATTATAAGAACCTCAAAAACAAAATTAAAAAAGAAGATCTTATTGTAACAAAAGCTGATAAGAATGGTGCTTTAGTTTTACTTGATAAAGTAACTTATATTAATAAAGTAGAGAATTTTGTGAAAGAATTAGACACATCTGTACAAAATAAAGACCCCACTGGAAAATTAAAAGACATAGTATATAAAAGAGTTAATAGTTCCAATGCCATACTTAATGAAAAAGATAAATTCAAATTAAAAAATAGTAACCCTACAGCACCAGCTCTTTACGGATTAATTAAGACACATAAGATAGACAATCCCATCAGACCAGTTTGTTCATGTGTTAATGCACCTAACCAAAAATTATGTAAGAAATTAGCGACAATATTACCTTCCTTGCTGAATTTTAAGGCTAAATATGCTATAAATAATAGTTTAGGATTGACCAATAATTTAAAAGATGAAATAATCCCTCCTAACGCTAAACTGGTTTCGTTCGATGTAAAAAATTTGTTCCCGTCAATACCTACAGACGAATTAAGGAAGCTATTGTTTAAAGATTTAGATAACAGTAATTTGAATATGAATGAAGTAAATGAATTAAAAGAATTTATTAATGTTAGTTTAGACCAAAATTATTTTGCCAATAATCATTATAAACAAAAAATTTCGTGGGTTGGGTCCCTCGCATTCTCGATAGTAAGTAATCACCTTTTTCACTTTATTTTTATCTAATAATCCTTGCTGCTTCCTTTGGTAGCAACCCTTACAGTACTTTCGGTTTTCTCGTGCTTTGCAGTCCAGTTTCATAAATGTGTGTGTTCGTAATGAAAGTTTAGGTACTTCAGGATAATCCCTAATGTCTTCAAAAGTCAAAAGTGCCTCAACAACTCTTTCACGAAAATCCGTAATTGACATATTTGCACCTTGAATTTCTTTATAGATGATATGAGCATTTACTATGGCTGTACCTAAAAGCAGCTCAATAGCTACCTTTTTGTACCATCTGATACTTCGACGTAAAGCAGTGCTGTAACTTGACATCTGATCAGATATGTCAATGGATGATTTTCCAGCGTTGTATGCAATTACACACTCTGCCTTTGCAACAGTTTGGCCGTGACGTGAAACTTCTATAGTTTTATCAGTGTGGCATGTTGATAGTAGCAGAATATCCCGTTTATCCTGCCATTTCAGTACACAAATTCCTCTATCATCTTCCTCTGCAACTATTTCTCCCCTTTTCAGTTTCTTCTGTATAACATTTCTAGGATTGCCTTGGCGATTTTTGCGCAAAGTTCCGACACAGTGTGTTTTGTTGTCTAAAAGTATGTTGGCCAATTCAGGACTGGTGTAATAATTATCGATAATGCAAGTTCTTCCGCTTCCTAATAAATTTTTTGCTAAGTCCAGTACCACTTTGGTAGGAACTGTTACTTTGCAGTTTTTTTCTTTTCCCCCGTAAATACTGATATTCCACGTGTATCCATTGTCACAGCAGAGTTTAAAAAGTTTTATTCCGTATTTATGGGCTTTCCCGGGAATATACTGTTTTATACATAAGCGACCTTGAAATGGTACTAAAGTTTCGTCAACACAGAAAGTATCAGCAGGTGTGTATACAGATTGAAAATTTTGTATAAGCTGAATCATTAGTGGTTGAATCTTGTGGAGACGATCACCTTCAGGGCATTTTTTGTTATCTGAAAAGTGCCACATTTTCAACAAAAGTTCAAACCGATTTCGGCTCATGATTTTGGAAGCAACATCGTTTTTATAGAGCCACTTGGTTGACCAATAATTCCGAAGGCAATTCATGCGAACAAGGCCCATGTATGCAAGCAAACCTAAGAAACGAATTATTTCTTTGCGATTTGTGGGCTCCCATGAATGTACGCGCGAACTATTTTTCAAGGTATTTGCTTCTAGAACAAACTGAGTTGCATAAAGGTTGGTTTGGTCGACAATTTTATCAATAATTTAAAAATTTACGAAGGTGAAATAGAATTGTATAGGTTGTTCTCCCAGCAAAGCACCTATGAATTGTTCATTGATGCCCGAAATATAATTTTTCTGAAACTTCAAATGTTTTCCATTTGGTGAACCCCAAACCGTCTTATTCAAATCACGTTCAATAAAATGAATTTTATCAGAAAATGATACAAACTTAGAGTTTGGTGTCGCAATACTTGGTATTATTTGGGTACTAGTTGATTCCGCTTCTGTTTGTTGATTCTCAGCGGGCGCTTCAAACAAATCATGCGATCTACTTGTGCTTGGAAAGATAAAAGAAGGATCGCTTATAACTTGATTTTCATCATAATTTGAACGCGAAGGTAACTTATTTGATGCCAAATATTCACCACTTGAGCCAGCGTTATGGGAAGGTGAATTACTTGTGACATAATCATCGTTCATAATTCTATTTGTATCGACATCATGATTGAACGCAGATAAACCATCCGCAAAAGAAATATCCTGTCTACTTGTACTTGCAACTGGAGAGGAAACATAAGGTGACTTCTTTGGAGCGGTGGTGAGACCAATTTTTCTTTTTTTAACATGAGGAATAGGCACGTCGGTATCATCTGTATATTCGCTTTCGCTACCAGATGGTATGTAGATTGGATCGTCATCTGAATCACAGTTTTCTTCTTCGAAGGATTCATATTCTGACAATGATATGGATCAGATTTTAGAATCGAATTTATTATGGAAACTTACCGTCAATTTCTTTTGCTGATAACGCTAGTTCAACTAAACGTTTACCACGTGAAAACATTCTGACAACTAATATTACTTATTGCTAGATGAGACATGCACTGTACTTCGGCAGATATTCGTTGTTGATCGTAAAGTCGGATACACTCCTTACCGTAGGGCCATAGCGGACACCGGTGTCCGACAATAAATCAGGTGGGCCAAAGCGGACACTGGTGTCCGCTATCAATTTTTTGTGCTTTCGGCAAAAAAACTGAAAAACTGTATTGAAAGCCAGGCTGCATATACATTTTGTGACGCAAATCTGCAAAAAAAAATTGTTGGCCCAGACAAAGGGGTTTTAAGAACTCGATGGCGCTTAACCTGTTAAACCTACATTTAGATATTGCATTAGGGTCAGATCTAGCTAATAAATATATAGTTGACAAAATAATTAAAAATAATAATAAAAATAATATAAACCTCAATAGATTATCCAATAAAGAAAAAGAAACGTTAAATATTATAAGAACCTCAAAAACAAAATTAAAAAAGAAGATCTTATTGTAACAAAAGCTGATAAGAATGGTGCTTTAGTTTTACTTGATAAAGTAACTTATATTAATAAAGTAGAGAATTTTGTGAAAGAATTAGACACATCTGTACAAAATAAAGACCCCACTGGAAAATTAAAAGACATAGTATATAAAAGAGTTAATAGTTCCAATGCCATACTTAATGAAAAAGATAAATTCAAATTAAAAAATAGTAACCCTACAGCACCAGCTCTTTACGGATTAATTAAGACACATAAGATAGACAATCCCATCAGACCAGTTTGTTCATGTGTTAATGCACCTAACCAAAAATTATGTAAGAAATTAGCGACAATATTACCTTCCTTGCTGAATTTTAAGGCTAAATATGCTATAAATAATAGTTTAGGATTGACCAATAATTTAAAAGATGAAATAATCCCTCCTAACGCTAAACTGGTTTCGTTCGATGTAAAAAATTTGTTCCCGTCAATACCTACAGACGAATTAAGGAAGCTATTGTTTAAAGATTTAGATAACAGTAATTTGAATATGAATGAAGTAAATGAATTAAAAGAATTTATTAATGTTAGTTTAGACCAAAATTATTTTGCTTTTAATAATACAATATATAAACAAAACAACGGTTTGGCGATGGGTTCGGCGATTTCACCTTTCTATGCTAATTATTATATGGATAAGTATGAAAACAATATTATGGTTAATAGTAAGTTCAAAAATTGTATTTTAAAGTGGTATAGATACGTAGATGATGTTTTCTGCATCTGGTTAAGTACGGAGAGGCAATTACATAAGTTTTTATCGGAATTAAACAATAAAAACAAGCATATACAATTTACCATAGAAATAGGAGGAAATAGCTTAAATTTTTTAGACCTACAGATTAGCATCAACAATAGCCATAGATTTGAATTTAATATTTATAGAAAAGATACGTTCACTGATTGTATCATACCCAAAGATTCCTGTCACCCTTACAATATAAAATTAGCTGCTTTTCATTTTCTGCTAAATAGACTTATTAGTGTACCACTTAATAAAGAGAATTTTGATAAGGAATTATATATTATAAAAACTATAGCTTGGAATAATGGGTACGATACACAATTAGTGAATAAGATGTTAAGACATAAAGTTAAACAAAAAATTAACCATACAATTTTCCCCATAGAAAAAATTAAAAGTGATAAGATATGGAGAAAAATCCCATATTTAAGACATTACAATAAAAATATTGTGAAATGTCTAAAAAATGTAAATGTAAATCCGGCATATTTCAATAATTTCACATTAAAAAGAATGTTAATAAACAATAAGCTTGGTACAAAAATAGATGAAAGTGAGAACAGCGGGTTGTACGAAATAAAGTGTTCAGATTGCCCTGCAATTTATGTGGGTAAATCCCGTCGTAAAATAAGTATAAGATTCCAAGAACACGCCAACAGTGCAATTAAAGGGAAACATACATCTGGTTTCTGCACCCATCTTATTGATTGTAAACATTCTTGTGACATTAAAAACTTAAAATTGTTGCATAAACAAAAAGGGGCCCTCTATTAGATAGGTTAGAAATAATTGAGATAAAGAGAGCGTTAAAAGAAAATAAAATATTAACAGATGATCAAATTAACTTCGACAGAAACCCATTGCTATCCCCCCACCCCTTAGCTGATAATAAACATTAGAATATATAAAGAGAATTGTAAATAGATTGTTTAGTTAAAATATAACTCCTGAAGATGCCCTGAGAAGGCGAAATACGTATTGAGTTTTTTTAAATAAACTATAGTGAAACAAATTTTCCAAGTGTGTTTTTTACATATGTTTTTACATATCGTTTGAAGTGTTTAAGGATGTTTCACCAAGTGATCACAGCCCAATGGTTAGATTATAAATACTCTGTCTAGTAAAAATGTTTCTTAACATACCAACATTACCTTAACTCCAAGGACTCATTAAAAACGTTTAAATATACTTTGAAATTACTACAACTACAAAAGTGATAGAGGCTTTCATCCAAGTCCGGACCGTGAGTTTAGGGGGCCATGGGCTAATACTACTTAGGGGCCCACCTAATTACTCAAAGTATAGAAAAAAAATGAGACAGTAAAATATTTGATTTATAGTATAATATATTATGGATTCCTTCACATTATCGTCCATTTTTGACTTTGACTTGACTTAGGTGGGGGCCCCTTGAATCCATAAATGTAGGTAAGTAATGCAGGTACAAACAGGTATCTACAAGTATTTTGGGAAAACCCTCTATTAGATTGCATTCTTTAACTATTTTGTCTACAATTGGGGTATCGTTGAACTCAGATTTATTATTATAATGTTACTTTTATTTTTGAAACATTTTTTAATTTCAAATTGCTTAAGAATGTTTAGTTGTCGACCTTTATTTTCAGGATGTAGAATTTTAAAAATACCGTTATAATAGTGTATAGTATAAACGAAAAAAAATTATACTTAACAATTTTTATACCTATAACGAACAAAAGGAAAAAACTTCAAATTTATTAATTAAACAAACTGTAATACCATCGATGTATGTAAAGAACAAAACCTAATAAACATAAGAACAATGTCCGTCAATAAATGTAACATAAAAAAGCTTTTAGTAAACAATAAGCAAAATCCCAATAAATTACAAAAAAGTGGTGTTAATAGATTGAATTTTGCAAATTGTAATTCCTTATATATTAGCCAAACAAGCAGAAATTTTGGAGTAAGATTAAAAGAGCATAAAAAATAAAAAACTATCCACAAGGATAAGTTTACATTGCTTAGAATATAATCACACTATTGATAACGATAGTTTTAAAATTCTCCATACTAAAAATAAAGGCCGAAGACTAAACATTCTTGAGCAATTTGAAATTATAAAAGCTTTCCAAAATAATAGAAACATTACCAATGATAAATCTGAGTACAAAGGTACTCTAATTATAGACAAATAGTTAAAGAATGCAATCTAATAGAGGGTTTTTCCAAAATACATGTGGATACCTATTTGTAACTGCATTACTTACCTACATTTATAAATACAAACCATTACACTTTACCTCTAGTAAGCAACTTACTCTTGAAAAAGACCTAGCAGGTCGAAACATATGTAGAGTTCTAATAAAACTACTTGAAACATCAAAAACGTTTTTTGTGTTTAACTGAATTTTCTTAATATTTAAAGGATGTTTCATAATTTTCTGACCACAAATTCTATTGAAATTGTTTTGTTACTTTTGTGCGGCGCTACCACTTTTTCTTTCGTTTTCCAAGAAGGCTTACGTCTCCTAACTATATAAAACAACTCACGTGTATAACTTATTTCTGTTAGAACACGTATAAAAGACGACATTAATTATATTTCAGAGGATAGGTCGATTACGGTACTAAAAATAGTTGCTTTAAAAGATAGATGGGAGAAAGGAAAACCCACGACAGCGTAAAATATAAAATCAACAAGACAAGAAGAAAACAAACATGTCACCAATAATCTCCCAGAATATGTCATGAAAGACGTGAGCAATTCCGAGAAAGCTTCGGTTCCGATAAGCCAAAAGTAATTAAATTGTTTGTTGCGAGACCACCGCTAAGAAAATTAAACGATCCTCTTTCAAGAAACTGATAACTAATAATATCTACTGAAGCCGGTTAAAATATAATTATTATCATCGACACTAAAGGCATCGGGATCGGAGGAAGAGGTAGAAGTAATCCAATCGGAGAATAAAAACAATTAAGGTAGACGGTAAGTAACAAATAAACTATATGTATATACATATATTACACGTAAACTGTATTATAACTCCAACAATAAACTTCAGCGTAACATGCTAAAGGCGGCTCTTCGTTCACAAATATATCATCACAACAAAAGATAATGTTCGGCTTTATACTTCAGAGCTACGGTTATAAATAATAGTAATCACTACTGGAATCCCATTTAGGGACTGCTTTTCAGGAAATATACATAAAATGGATTTTATCTAGCCAACAGTATACCATCAAAAAATTTAAAAGTTCGATATATCTATCAAGATTGAATACTACGGTTCTTCAAACGAGCTTAAATTTCCTGTTAATAATCTACCTTACGCTGAGAATTTCCATCGGATTAGTTGATAACTTCCTTTTTTAATTAGTCAATCCCTAATATCACGTCGATTTTGTTCCAGTGTTCACTACCTTTTAGAACAATGTTCTATAAAAAAAAAAACGAGAGTTTAATCCTACCTTTTTACTGAGGCTGAAAAGCCACCTTCAGCCTTCTTTCAACAGTTGTGGGAATTGGAGAGTTGAAAAGAATAATTAACAGGGATGAACTGCAATCAGAAGAAAGGTAAAAGATTGGGAATACTGACCGCCCATGTATTGTCAAAAAGATCCAAGGATGCCAGAGCAAGGCTGCTTATATAAGCGTAACAGTCATCCAAACTCGTATTATACAAATATTTGTACAGTCCTAAAATTATGAAGTTGTTAGGTTACCAAATACGAAATAGAATTTCTAGATTTCCCTATCCAAGATCTGCCTGATGAAAATATTCAGGTTTTTAATCACACACAGGTGAGTATATGGTAGTTTTCTGCAATGACGGAACAAACAAACAAGACTAATATGCTTTTTATGTAAAACAAGAAACATAAATACTTTGTCTAGTAAAAATGTTTCTTAACATACCAACATTACCTTAACTCCAAGGAATCATTAAAAACGTTTAAATATACTTTGAAATTACTACAACTACAAATGTGATAGTGGCTTTCATCCAAGTCCGGACCGTGAGTTTAGGGGGCCCTGGGCTAATACTACTTAGGGGCCCACCTAATTACTCAAAGTATAGAAAAAAAATGAGACAGTAAAATATTTGATTTAAAGTATAATATATTATGGATTCCTTCACATTATCGTCCATTTTTGACTTTGACTTGACTTAGGTGGGGGCCCCTTGAATCCATAAATGTAGGTAAGTAATGCAGGTACAAACAGGTATCTACAAGTATTTTGGGAAAACCCTCCACTAGATTGCATTCTTTAACTATTTTGTCTGCAATTGGGGTATCGTTGAACTCAGATTTATTATTTGTAATGTTACTTTTATTTTTGAAACATTTTTTAATTTCAAATTGCTTAAGAATGTTTAGTTGTCGACCTTTATTTTCAGGATGTAGAATTTTAAAATACCGTTATAATAGTGTATAGTATAAAGGAAAAAAAATTATACATAACAATTTTTATACCTTTGGGAAAACCCTCTATTACATTGCATTCTTTAACTATTTTGTCTACAATTTTACGGTACTGTTATATCCATATATGGTCACGAGCTGTTATTAGGACTACAATCACTCTATTGTGACGTTGTTGCAATCACTCACTGCATCAGTATTGTTATCTTATATGGTTATGGAAGTGTTATGCGCATCCGACGCCTACAAATGTTATATAAGCTTAGAATTGTAGAAATTGAGTCAGTAATCGAAATTAGATTCATTGTATCTAGATCAAATAAAAACTCTTCTTTTAAATATTTATTATTGTCTTGTGTGAGTGTACACAAAACTGGCGCTGCTTGAACAGGATCAGCAAAGGACGTTTCTATCGAAGATATATCCTCAAGGCCTAGCTTTGCTTCGTTGCTGATACCACAACAAACATTTAGAAAACGAATCTCACCACCCAAGACAGTAAGAAGAAGTCAAGATTAGTCAAATATCTGGAGAAGAACTATTAATTGGTGTTAGAACTTGTCCATTGGATTTTGATTAATTTCGGAAAATTATAATACCTGAGTAAGTACCATTTTTGATACTGTTACGAGTACTTGCCAATTAAGTTGGTGTGAGCATAATTAATGAACATCTTCCCTGATTACATAAGGAATATTCTCGGCTTTCCTGAAACATCTAGAAAACACCAGCAAAGATCAATGGGAAAACAATTGGATTACTAGACGGCTGTAGAATACCCTAGAAAAAGGCTGAGAAGACTATAAAAGGCGGGCGAGACACTCACACCGAGTTAGTTTACAGTGAACAGCTGATTTTTGGAAGTGAAGCGATCGATAGGCGATACAGGCGAACCATAGTGGCGATAGAGTTCATAAAGAGCAATAGATAGTGTCTACCGGAACGGCGATTAAAGGAGACTTTTAGTGAAATAAATTGTGCGGACTTGTTCATAACTAGTGTAGTCAAATTAATTTTAGTAATTAAATAAATTCGTTGTTTTGTTTTGTTGTGTTTCCCGTGACCGAACACGTCACATTTGGTGTCAGGAGTGGGATAATAAGGGAATTGAAGATTCCCGAAGAAAGTTAGTGCGACAGATCGTAGGAGAGATCCGAAGTGAAGAAGCATTTTGAAGACTTATGCCAGTAACAAGAAAAAAATCAACAATAATGGAAGAACAAATCAAGGCTTTAATGGAAATGATGAAGGCAATGAAGGCAGGCCAGGAGAAATGAAGGCAGGCCAGGAAGAAATGAAGGCAGGCCAGGAAGAAATGAAGGAAAAACTGGAATGTGGACAGGAAGAATTGAAGAATAAAATGGAAGCTGGTCAAGAAAGAATGGAATGTGGACAGGAAGAATTGAAGAATAAAATGGAAGCTGGACAGGACGAAATGAAATTAGCACAAGAAGAAATGAAGGAAGAAATTAAAGCAAGCAAAGAAGAAATTAAGGCAGTTCAAGAGAAATTGGTCGAAGATATAAGGACAATAAAAATTGAGCAAGAAGGATTAAAAGAAGAGTTACAGGAAGTACGACAAGAATTGGAGACAACACAAGAGAAGCTAAGAGATGAGTTGAAAGAAGTACAAGAGGAAGTAGAGAAGATGCGACAGAAGGTCGAGAACACAAAACCGGCCAGTGAAGTATTATCCGAAGACACTGCGAGGACGATCAGAATTAAACCACCGACTTTCGACGGAAAAGTTTGCTGGTCTGTATACAAACGACAGTTCGAGGCAGCGGCAGAAGCAAACAACTGGAACGATTTTGAGAAAGCAACAGCGCTGGTCATAGCTCTGCGAGGAGAAGCATTGGACGTTCTTCAAGGTATTCCAGAGCGCCAACAACGGGACTTCTCTGCGCTGCTAGAGCGACTTGAAATGAGATATGGCGACAAACATTTGCAACAAGTGTACCAGACTCAACTGAAGTGTCGCAATCAGAAGACATCAGAAAATCTACAGGAGTTCGAGGCCGATGTGGAACGTCTAGTAAGATTGGCCTATCCTACCGCTCCGCAGGAATTCGTAGACCAGCTAGCAGTCCAAACATTCGTCGATGGCGTGAGGGACACCGACTTACAGCAAGTTCTCCGTTTGGCCCGCCATAAGACTGCGAGTGACGCACTGGCGCACGCCTTAGAATTCGAAGCTGCAAAACAAGCTTCCAAGGGCCACGTGCGTGTACGCCAAACAGCTGTTGAACACGACGAATACAAGAATGAAGTCACAAGACTGATCAAAGAGTGCGTCGAAACTGTCAAGAAGACTACCATCAACGACAAGAGAGAATCGGCCAAATGTTGGGAATGCGGGAAGGTCGGTCACTTTTCCCGAGACTGTGGCCAAAACAAAGGAAGACCAAGGTGCTGGGAATGTGGAAGGCACTGACATTTACGGCGAGACTGCCCGGCCGAAGAACGCCGTGCGGACCGACAGCAGTCGGGAAACTAAGATCGGCCAACTTTGAGGGGCGCAAGTTGGCTTCTCCCCACCAAGCCCCAGCAGAAATCGGCGTTTCCCAACTAAACGGAAGCAAGTCCTTATTCGTCGAAGGTCACATCAACAACAAGAAGGTTAGAATGGTGGTCGATACGGGAGCTTTAAAGACCATAATCCGGCCGAACATCGTTAACGAGTGGAGAATCCGTCCCCTGCAGAGGAAGCTACGTTTGACCACGGTTACCGGAGAAACAGCGCCGATTAGAGGAGAATGCGACATCGAGTTGAGACTGGGAGAAGTATGCCTTCGACATAAGGTACTAGTAGCCGATTTTGCCGACGACGCGATCATCGGACTAGACCTTCTGGAACAAAACAAGATTAATCTCGATTTGGGCTCCGGAATTTTACGCATTGGCAAGGAAGAGTTGGTGATGACAAACCCCACCAAAGAGTGCGGTCTTCGAAAGGTCATCGTTGCAGAAAACCGGTTACTACCTGCTTGAACCGAGGTAGTTCTCAAAATAAACATCAACGGCGAAGGTGCGGATGGTTTGGTGGGGATAGAAGAAGCCAAAAACCCGTATTTGACACAGAAAGCCATACTGATAGGACGAACACTAATTCGAACTGGGACGCCGAATGCATCTGTCAGAGTGGTCAATTTGAAGGACTTCGAACAGAAAGTGTGTAAAGGAATAGAAGTAGGAGTCCTTGAACCCGTGGTGTCCATCCTCCAATGCGAAGTCGAAGCTGAATCCTCAATGGCAGAGAGCGAACCACTTCCAATCGTTCTTCGAGATTTAGTGCAGCGTTCGGCCACAAACCTTAACAGCGAAAAAATTAGAAAGTTCGAAGAACTGCTCAACAAGTATCGAAACGTCTTCACCCTCTCTGACAACGACTTTGGGAGAACGAATCTGACATACCACCGTATAGACACGGGATCAGCTCGTCCTATTAAACAAGCATCTAGAAGAGTTCCATGGGCTAAGCAAGAAGAAGTCAACAACCTGGTGAAGAACATGGAAGAACAGGGGGTAATCGAACCATCGCAAAGTGCTTGGGCTTCTCCGATAGTGTTGGTTAGGAAGAAGGATGGATCGACCAGGTTCTGCGTTGACTACAGGAAGCTCAACGACGTAACCTTAAAGGACAGTTATCCCTTACCCAGAATCGACGACACCCTTGACAGCTTGGTTGGCGCCAAATGGTTTTCAACGTTAGATTTGAAGAGTGGATACTAGCAAGTGGAACTGGATCCACAAGACAAGCAGAAGACCGCATTCACGACTGGTTATGGGCTATGGCACTTTAACGTTATGCCATTTGGACTATGTAACGCTCCCGCCACCTTCGAGCGACTTATGGAAAATGTGCTACAAGGGCTCAATTGGAAGGTTTTTCTGGTGTACTTGGATGACGTGATAGTACTGGGAAAGACATTCGAAGACCACCTCCAGAATGTCGAAGAAGTGATCAAGAAGCTTTCAGCAGCCAAGTTGAAACTCAGTCCCAAGAAATGCCATCTGTTCTGTAAGGAGGTGAAATATCTTGGCCACGTTATCACCTCAGAAGGAATAAGAACTGATCCTGACAAGACTGAAGCTGTGAGAAGTTGGCCTGTTCCGAAGAACCTACACGACTTGAGAAGCTTTTTGGGGCTGTGTTCCTATTATCGACGATTCGTAAAGGGATTTGCAGATATAGCTCGACCGCTCCACAAGTTAACAGAGGATGGTGTCCCTTTCCAATGGTCAGAACGATGTCAGCAAGCTTTTGAAACACTGGAGTCTACCCTTTCTCAAGCCCCAATACTGACGTACCCACAGTTCGACACAGACTTCATTGTCGATACGGATGCCAGCAATGTAGGAATTGGTGGTGTACTGTCGCAGATGCAGGAAGGAAAAGAAAAGTCATTGGCTACTTCAGTAAGACGCTGTCAAAACCGGAGCGAAACTATTGCGTGACCCGTAGAGAATTGCTGGCAGTCGTCAAAACTCTCGAACATTCCATAAGTATCTCTACGGACGAAAATTCCTGTTAAGGACAGACCATGCGTCCCTGAAATGGCTGCTGCAATTTAAAAACCCAGGGGGACAACTGGCTCGATGGCTACAGCGGCTACAAGTATACGACTTCAGCATCGAGCATCGTGCTGGAAAACAACATGGTAACGCTGATGCCCTCTCGCGAAGACCATGCTCGAAGAACTGCAAACATTGCATGGCCGCCGAAAAGAAGGAACCAGTCAACTTGGCAAGGATCTGTCAGACGATGGTGGAACCTGAAGAACACTGGCAGAACGAAGGCTTTGCGAAAGACCAAGATACCGACGAAGACATTAAACCGATACTGCGGTGGAAAAAGGCAGGAACAAGCACGACCTACTTGGGCAGATGTTAGTAGTACGAGTACCATCACGAAGAGCTATTGGGTCTTATGGGATTCGCTCATCGTCGAGAATGGGGTACTAAAAAGAGTGTGGGAAAACCCTGACGGAACTAAAATTCGACATCAAGTAGTCCTCCCGAAGAACAGAGTCAACGAGGTGCTGACAGAAGTCCATGGAGTTGTTGGTGGAGGACACTTCGGAGTAATAAAGACGTTGGAGAAGGTGCGAGAGCGATTTTTTTGGCTAAAGTGTAGAAGAGACGTCGAAAATTGGTGTAGGAAGTGTCCAACGTGTGCGACAGCCAAGGGACCTCAGACTCGAAGCCGAGGGCGAATGAAACAGTACAATGTTGGTGCCCCATTTGAGAGAATAGCTCTGGACGTAGCAGGACCATTCCCAACAACAACTGCTGGCAATAAGTACATCTTGGTAGTGATGGACTATTTTAGCAAATGGCCCGAAGTGTACGCAATCCCAAACCAAGAAGCTACTACGGTCGCTGAAATGCTGGTGAACCAATGGATCAGTCGGTATGGAGTTCCGATGGAGATCCACTCTGACCAGGGACGAACTTCGAATCCACGGTATTCCGGGAAGTCTGTGAGCTGCTAGGAGTAGAGAAAACTAGGACGACTCCATTACATCCACAATCTGACGGAATGGTCGAACGGTTTAACGCGACGCTGGAAACCAATTTGAAAATGGTTGTCAACGATCACCAGACAGACTGGGACCAGCACATACCTTTGTTCCTGTTGGCCTATCGAAGTGCGGTTCATGAGACCACCGGCAGAACACCAGCCAGCATTTTATTTGGAAGAGAGCTGAAGTTACCCATAGACATCCGGTTTGGACACCCAGAAGATCGGCGACCTTCGGCTACCGACTACGCACAGCAGCTAGAGGAACGACTCGATACCATCCATAGAGCCGTTCGAAACAAAATCCAAGTAGGGAGTGACCGCATGAAGACCAGGTACGACCGGAGAGCTAACAGCACAGGATTCAGAGAAGGGGACCAGGTGTGGCTTTACAATCCTGTCCGTCGGAAAGGGCGCTCACCGAAGCTACAGCGAGCCTGGGAAGGACCTTACACCGTGGTCAGAAGGCTGAATAACGTGGTCTACCGTATTCAGAGAGGACCAAAGGCCAAGATGAAAGTTGTACACTTGGACCGCTTGGCGCCCTACAAAGGTCAAGACATTGATCGGGACGATCAATTCTAAGAAGGGGGCAGTGTTACGAGTACTTGCCAATTAAGTTGGTGTGAGCATAATTAATGAACATCTTCCCTGATTACATAAGGAATATTCTCGGCTTTCCTGAAACATCTAGAAAACACCAGCAAAGATCAATGGGAAAACAATTGGATTACTAGACGGCTGTAGAATACCCTAGAAAAAGGCTGAGAAGACTATAAAAGGCGGACGAGACACTCACACCGAGTTAGTTTACAGTGAACAGCTGATGTTTGGAAGTGAAGCGATCGATAGGCGATACAGGCGAACCATAGTGGCGATAGAGTTCATAGAGAGCAATAGATAGTGTCTACCGGAACGGCGATTAAAGGAGACTTTTAGTGAAATAAATTGTGCGGACTTGTTCATAACTGTAGTGTAGTCAAATTAATTTTAGTAATTAAATAAATTCGTTGTTTTGTTTTGTTAATTGTGTTTTCCGTGACCGAACACGTCACAATACCATTGCTTGTATTATTTTATTTTCCCTTGACATTTGATTTACAATGACTACCTCTTCAACTGCCGTTTCCCTAAGTGATTTCAAAACAAAATTTGATTTCTTTTACTCACTCATTCCAAATTATTATGGTAAAGAAGCAGAATTATCACAATTTACTAAAGCTGTAGATAACTTTCATGATAATATTGTTACCGCTTCACCTGAATATGCTAATTCAAAATTAATAACAGAAGATAAATATCCACTACCCCGAATTGATAACGTGCTTGACGCTCTCGGTAAATGTTCTTATTATACCACCTTGGATTTAGCAAGTGGATTTCATCAAATTCCCATGCATAAAGAATCTATAGAAAAAAATGCATTTAGCGTAGAAAACGGACACTACGAGTACATCAGAATGCCGTTTGGATTAAAAAATGCCCCTGCGACATTTCAACGTATGATGGATGAACTCTTAAAGGAATATCTCTATAAATTCGTATTCGTTTATATGGATGATATTGTAATATTTTCTAACTTTACACGAACACATGTTACACCTTGATAAAATATTTTCCAAATTAAAACAAGTAAATCTAAAAGTTTCATTAGATAAATCTGAATTTTTTAAGAAAGAAGTACCTTTTCTAGGACACCTAATAACAACAGAAGGAATCAAACCCAATTCTGATAAAGTAAAGGCAATTCATAACCTTACAGTACCAACTAATATTAAAGAATTAAGAGCACTTCTTGGTCCTTCAGGTTATTACAGAAAGTTTATTAAAAATTTCGCAAAAATAGTAACACCTTTAACTAAAAGTCTTAAAAAACAAGCTAAAATTAATCCTAACGACCCAGATTATATCAATGCCATTTCTTTAATCAAACAATTAATTGTTAATGCCCCTGTACTTGCATATCCTAACTACAAAACAGTTCACGATTACTACTGACGCAAGTAATAATGCTATCGGTGCTGTATTGAGTCAAGATAAACATCCAATTAGTTTTTATTCTCGTACACTTAACACCGCTGAAAGAAACTATTCTACTATCGAGAAGGAATTATTAGCGATTATCGACGCCTGTAAACAATTCAGACCATACATTTTCGGAAGAAAATTTGTCCTACAAACGGATCACCAACCATTAGTATGGATCCATTCATTAAAAGAACCACAAAGCAGATTATGCAGATGGAAGATAAAATTACAAGAATACGACTTTGAAATAAAACACATCAAAGGTAAAGAAAATCACGTGGCCGACGCACTCAGTCGTTTAGAAATTAACAACTTAGAAGAAGAAGAAGAAGATCCTCTAGCTGACATTGACTTAGACTCTTTATATAACAACCCACCATTACCAGAAAAAGAATTTGACGAAATAATTCAGGACATCGAATTGTCACCCAGAATACAAAACACAAATGATGAAACAATTAACACTGTTCATTCCAATATAGAAAACCCTACCACTGTCATGACTATCACTGACCGTGCTATCCAATCTTTTAACTTCCAAATTTACTTTAAACCAGGTAATAATCGTGTTAACGTTAAACAAACTAAACAACGTTTAATTTTGAATGTTCACATTCTAGAAAATAATGATAATTGTTTAGAATGGTTACAAGAAAAAATTGAAAACTTACAACATAAAAATTATCAACATGTAGGTATTCATTTTGATAACTCAATTAATGAATCTTTTCAACTTCGCATTTATTTAATAATCCATGACGTGTTATCAAAATTAGGCAACGATCTAAAATTATTTAAATCTGTTACTAATGTCCCCACAGTAACTGAAGATCAAGCTTATGAAACTAGTAGTAATTATCATGACCATAATCACAACGGAATAGAAGAAACGTATAGACAACTTTAAACGCAAATCTACTATCACCAACTTAAAAAATTGATTAACAAATACATTAACAAATGTGAAACATGTCTTAAAACTAAATATGACAGAAACCACCTTATAAAGGACCTATAACATCGAGTAGACCATTTGAAACAAGAATGATGGACACATATACAATTGATAATCATAAATTCTTAACAATTTTCGACCATTTTTCCAAATACGCTCAAGCATATTGCTTAGACGATTGTAATTCAATTAACTATGTAAACAAATTACGTCACTTCATAAATCATCATAATATTCCCGGTAAAATTTTAGTTGACCAGGGACTTGAATTTAATAATGTCCATTTCAGAGACTTTTGCAAACTGTACCACATTGATTTACATACGGCAAGTATAAATAATCCTACTACTATTGCCCCTCTTGAAAGATTACATTCAACCCTTAAAGAAAAATTATTTGCATTTAAAGAAAGTAACCCCGATGAAACAATCCCAAATCTAATGATTCAAGCTATCTTTGTATATAATAATTCAATTCAATCTACAACAAAGGTAAGACCTTTTGAAGTAATTTATGGCCCTTACAAAGACTTATAATATTTATAAGCCATCAGAATACATTAACAATCGTATTAAAGAACTAAAACATTTTTACGAGCAAATAAAAGAAAAATAATATTTTGAAACTTTTTGACAATCAGAAAAAGTTTATTGAAAAACAAGATCAATACTTATCACTCGCCCACCATATTACATATTCGTACAAACAAACAATTGATAACATCCAAACTTCCTTCAATCAATCGTTTAATTTACTTAATTCAAAATTAAATGAACTAACATCAGACGTTCAATACGTACATTTAGTTATTATTGCTCAACAATTGTTAAATCAAATACAAATAGTAGAACGAGCATTAACTTTTGCCCGTGAAGAAATATCAAGTTACGAATTAATCACAAATCAACAATTGAGAGATATGATGACACATTTGGCTGAAATTTATAATAAAAATCAATTATTACCACATGCAAGTGAAGATGCAACAATACATTTAAAATTTAACAAACAAACAATGATTCAATTGGATAACATCATAATCGGAATTATAAGTTTCCCTATTTCCTATCCTATAGAATATCATCTATTCAAAGTTATTCCTTTGTTAACACAAATTAATGCTCTGTTACTGATACCCTCTAAGTTAAACGTTAGATATGAAACTATTTCAAAATGGAATCAGAAATGTCACTTATTACAGAAGCAAAATTACTTTTGTGAAAATGTAATAAACACCAATGTAACTAACTACAGAATGGTTCGATCCTCCTGACAACCAATCAAGAATGGATAACATCATCTGCTAGCCACCCCAAAGGAAATTATGATCAACTTCAATGACAAAGTTACCATTAATCAAGATGTCTACTTACGAGATAAGACAGCAATTACCAACATCATGATAACCCCTTATTATATACCAATACCTTCACCAAATAAGAAGATCAAGTATCTCAAAGTTTATCCAGCAAATGGAGAAGAAATACAACAAATGTTAGAAGATATTGAGAAGACACCAGTACATCTTCAAAAGATCACCTTTTATGCTCATACTTCTGTTACAGCCATACTACTAATCGTCTTTATCTGTTTCTTAGTATTAAATAGTATCAACCGAGGGATAAAAGACAAAAAGGAAGACGACGACGTGGCAAACAAGTTTGAGATGGTTGCGATGGTTCCTTAACCACCACCAAATGCTCCAATCTACCCTAAAATCGTTTGCGAGCGAGGACGCTCTCACTTAAGGAAGGAGGTGTTATATCCATATATGGTCACGAGCTGTTATTAGGACTACAATCACTCTATTGCGACGTTGTTGCAATTACTCACTGCTTCAGTAATGTTACCTTATATGGTTAGTCAGTAATGGAAATTAGATTCATTTGTTAACTTAGAATCGTTATCGGTTGCGAGTTATAACATTGTATCTAGATCAAATAAAAATTATTCTTTTAAATATTTATTATTGTCTTGTGTGAGTGTACACAAAACTGTACTAAAAATAGTTGCTTTAAAAGATAGATGGGAGAAAGGAAAACCAACGACAGCGTAATACATAAAATCAACAAGACAAGAAGAAAACAAAGATGTCACCAATAATCTCCCAGAATATGTCATGAAAGACGTAAGCAATTCCGAGAAAGCTTCAGTTCCGATAAGCCAAAAGTAATTAAATTGTTTGTTGCGAGACCACCGCTAAGAAAATTAAACGATCCTCTTTCAAGAAACTGATAACTAATAATATCTACTGAAGCCGGTTAAAATATAATTATTATCATCGACACTAAATGCACGATTTTATAGATTTCCCTATCCAAGATCTGCCTGATGAAAATATTCAGGTTTTTAAGTCACCTAGAAGCGGTCTAAAGTTTTACTAGTGTAGATGGACGTGTAAGTGAATGAGTGAGTAAAAGTGAATGTTTTAGTGAGTGAATGACAAAAAGTGCACCTCAACTGAATAGTTCTGCTAGAAATTTCTTTGTAATGTTTAATACGTAGTAATGACGTTGATTTAATATTCATCTTATACGTGTTTTAAATATCCATATACACAATTGAAAGATACTCAGAATTTGGGCGAAAATTCGCACCATTTCGATCAGGTGACGGTCGAAGTGAAACTTCTGCATTTCGGCTTCATCATTCTTAGTCTTCTTAGGAACCTCATTAACTAATGTAATTGCTTCTCTGTAAGGTATTGTGACGGACGTGTCATTTTAGATGACGTTGACATTCGCCGACTGCGAAATTTGAATGAACGTTACCTATGACGCGTTCCAGAAGGTTCGAGAGTTGCTAGATGTTTCGATAATCACCGAGGAACGTCCATAATACTATATAAGGAACAGCGTTGGACAGTTTGACAGTATTTGATAGAAGAGAGTGACAGAGATACGTTCGAAGTGAAGAAAAGCGATTAAAAAACTAAATAGCTATTGAGTTGTTGTTGTAATCGAAATAGTTATTGAAAAGTTGTTGTTATAGAGTTAATTTAATAAAAGTGTTGAGAGAAAAATGCGTGATTTTGTAAATTACGTAACAATTGGTGTCAGGAGTGGGATTTATGCCAGTAACAAAAAGTCAAGCGACAAAAATGGAGGAGCAGATGAAAATTTTGATGGAAATGCTTAAAGAAATGAAGGCAAGCCAGGAAGAAATGAAGGCAAGCCAAGAAGAAATTAAGGCAAGCCAGGTAGAAATGAAGGCAGGTCAGGAAAAAATGAAGGCAGGCCAAAAAGAAATGAAGGCAGGCCAGGAAGAAATGAAGGAAGAAATAAAAGCAGGCAAGGATTAAATGAAGACAGGCCAGGAAGAAATGCAGGAGGAAATGAAGGTAGGCCAGGAAGAAATTAAGGCAGGTCAAGAGAAATTAATCGAAGATATGAGAACAATTAAAATTGAAGAAGAAGGATTTAAAGAACAGTTAAAGGAGGTAAGAGTAGAGGTTCAAGAAGAGTTAAAGGAAGTAAGAGCAGAGGTTCAAGAAGAGTTAAAGGAAGTAAGAGTAGAAGTTCACGAAGTTTAAGAAGACTTAAAAGAAGTAAGGGCCGTACACGAAAAGTTTCAAAAGGAATTAGACGAAATGAAGGCCAATCTGAACGTTCAAGAATATCCAATACTAAAGAAAAGTGAAGAAGGAAGTGTAAGAATGTCGAGAATAAAACCACCAACATTCGATGGGGAGGTCTCTTGGTCAGTCTATCTTAAACAATTCGAGGCTGCTGCCACGGCAAATGAATGGAACGAAACGGAGAAAGCCACTGCCCTGATCATAGCGCTACGCGGGGAAGCTCTAGACGTTTTGCAAGGTATACCAGAAATGCAACAAAACGATTTTAAAATTCTGGTGGACCAATTCGAGATGCGCTACGGTGATAAAAATCTACAACAAATGTATCAGGCTCAGTTAAAAAGTCGATATCAACGTACCAGCGAAAGCCTTCAACAATTCGAAGCGGACGTCGAATGGCTTGTGCGGTTGGCTTATCCTAGTGCCCCTCAAGACTTTACAGACCAGCTGTCTACCCAAATGTTTATCGATGGAGTGCGAGATGTCGAAATACAGTAAGCCCTGCGCATGTCTCGAGATAAAACTGCAGGCGAAGCTTTGTCGCATGCGCTAGAATACGAAGCAGCTAAACAAGCATCTGAAGGACATGTTAGAGTTCGACAGGCTGGTTTCAATATTGATGACGACAACGAGTTACTTCGACAAGAAATTCTAAAAATAGCTAAAGAAGTATTGTCTTCAAAACCGAAAGAAGGGATGAGTGAGCGCCCACGCTGTTGGACTTGCCACAAACCGGGGCATCTTTCATGCGATTGTCTCAAAAGAGAGAGAGGATTTACTTGCTGGAATTGCGGAGGTACGGGGCACTTAAGCAGCGGCTGTCCATCTGGAAGAAGACAGACGTCAGCCGCCAAAGAAAGCAAGCAGGGAAACTAAAAATAGCCGGCCTTATGGGGCGAAAGACGGCTTTGCGTCCCCAAGCCCCAATCATCATCTCAGTATCGAAAACAACCACTGATAATTCACTTACTGTGGATGGCTTTGTGAACGGCAAGAAGTTAAAACTTAAAGTGGATACCGGCGCATCAGGAACGATAGTTAACCCTCGTATAATCGCTAAATGGAGGATTCAACCGCTAACCATAAATGCTGTCGTAACCACTGCGACAGGGGAAACAATATCGTTCCATGGAGAATGCGAAGTGGTGATCGGTCTTAGAGGCGCAAGCCTGTACCAACAAATGCTAGTGGCCGATATCACCGACGACATAATTTTGGGAGTCGACTTCATGGTAAAACACCGAATCCAGCTAGACATGGGCACAAAATGTTTACGAATAGGAGATCAAGAACTGCCACTACAAAGAAATGGGACTGATCAGCGAACAATACGGGTCGTCGTTGCTGAAGACCAAGTTTTACCTGGACACTCCGAAGCTGTTACCCGAATTACAATAGAGGGCAATGTTCCTTATGAAATGACTGGAGTCATAGAGCAAGACAACGAACAATTGAGGCAGAAAGCTATCCTTGTCGGAAGAACTGTGGTACAAACCGGCTCGACCACGATTCCAATCAGAGTTGCCAATCTGAAAGGCTTTGAACAAAAACTTACGAAAGGTACACCAATAGGGACATTAGAACCAGCCATTACCACAAATCATTTCGACCAAATAAGAAAACAGAGGGAAGAAAATGGGAAGCTGCCAGAAGCATTACAAGCATTAATCAGAAAGGCAACTGAACATCTTACTGAAGATGAAACTCGAAAGCTAGAACACCTAATACGAACTTACAAGAACGTCTTTGCGATTGATGACAGCGATTATGGAAGAACCAATTTGGGGTACCACCGAATCAACACAGGAAATGCAAGATCTATCAAACAACCACCCAGGCGAGTACCATGGGCCAAACCAGAAGTCGATTCATTGATCAAGGAAAGTCTAAAAGTCCATGGACCTCCCCTATAGTTTTGGTACGTAAGAAGGATGGATCAATGAGATTCTGTGTTGATTATCGACGATTGAACGAAGTAACACATAAAGACAGCTATCCTTTGCCACGAATCGACGACACGTTAGATTGTCTGTCGAGCGAAATTAAATGGTTCTCGACGTTGGACCTAAAGAGCGGATATTGGCAAGTCGAAGTGCATCCTGAAGACAAAGAAAAGACTGATTTTACTACTGGGAACGGTCTCTGGCCATTCAATGTAATGCCCTTCGGTCTATGCAACGCACCAGCTACCTTTGAAAGATTTGGATGACGTCATTGTATTTGGGCGAACGTTTGAAGACCGTCTCGCCAATCTTAGCAGAGTACTTCAGAAATTCACAGCGGCAAAGCTAAAATTAAATTCCAAAAAGTGTGCGTTGTTTAGAAGAGAAGTGAAATACCTAGGCCATGTCATATCAAGTAAAGGCGTTGGTACAGATCCTGACAAGACCGAGGCAGTTCGTAATCGGCCGCAACCAACGAATTAGCATGAACTGAGGAGTTTCTTGGGACTATGTTCGTACTATAGAAGATTCGTGAAGGGATTCGCGGATGTGGCTCGCCCCTTGCACAGACTTACCGAGAATGGAATGCCTTTTGATTGGACGAACACCTGTCAAGAAGCTTTCCAAATTCTGAAAAATAAGTTGTCTAGCACCCCGATTTTGACTTATCCCGAATTTGGAAAACCATTCATTGTCGACACCGATGCGAGCAATCTGGGTATTGGAGGGGTGTTTTCCCAAGTTCAAGACGGTAAAGAAAAAGTAATCGTAGCAAGACACTATCAAAGCCGGAGAAGAACTATTGTGTGACCCGTCGAGAACTATTGGCCGCGGTAAAAACTATAGAACATTTCCACAAATATCTATATGGGCGAGAATTCCTGCTGAGAACTGACCACTCTTCTCTTAAATGGTTGCTGCAATTCCGAAACCCTGAAGGACAGGTGGCCAGATGGTTACAGCGTTTACAAGAGTACAATTTCAAAATTGAACATCGGTCAGGAAAACACCATGGTAATGCCGACGCCTTATCAAGACGACCATACCCACGGAATTGCAAACATTGTTCTTCTGTGGAACGAAAAGAAGGGTTAGAACAAAATCCATGCCTACATACCACCGTGGAGAGACAAGCAAATTGGGAAGACACAGTGTTGATTGAAGAACAGCGAACCGATGATGACCTTGGACCCATCATGAAATGGAAGGAGACAGGAGAATCTCGACCAACGTGGGCGGACGTAAGCCTCCTGAGTACCCACAACGAAATGTTGTTGGGCCCAATGGGATTCCCTGAAGCTCGAGAATGGAGTCCTTAAAAGAATCTGGGAAAGTCCGGACGGGACCAAGAAGCGACTACAAGTTGTGTTGCCCAAGAAAAAGACGAAAGAAGTAATAAAAGAGCTGCATGCTTGGACTGAAGGTGGACATTTTGGGGTGAAGAAGACCTTAGAGAAACTACGTGAACGGTATTACTGGGTGAATGCTAGATTGGATGTGGAAGACTGGTGTAGAAAATGCGAAGTATGTGCTTCCAACAAAGGTCCGAGAACCAGAACACGAGGAAAGATGCACCAGTATAACGTCGGAGCACCATTCGAAAGAATAGCCATGGTTCGAGAGTTGCTAAATGTTTCGAGAATCATCGAGAAACGTCCACAATACTATATAAGGAACAGCGTTGGACAGTTTGACAGTTTTTTTTTTAGAAGAGAGTCACAGATATAAGCCAGAAGAGAAGAAAAGTGATTAAAAAGCGAAATAATTATTGAGTTGTTGTTATAGAGTTAATTTAATAAAAAGTGTTCATAGGAAAATACGTGATATTGGTCATTACGTAACAATATATTCAAAATCATTTATTTGTATTAAATCTTCATCAGCCACGTCTTTTTCATCAGGCAAATAACGACTAACAACCGTCTTAGATACCTACTCGTTTTAACACAATATCTAAAATTCGTTGCTTATAGTAAGATTCAAAATTGGTATTCGTAATAAAATCACATATTTGAGGCAAATTGAACGCCTTTCTAAGGGTATATCTCTAAGTAATCTAAATACAACTTCAATGTAATTATTGTCAGTTCCCCTTAGTGTTAAATGTTGTCGATATAAAAGACACCAAGTGTTAGCTCTTTCCATCATATTTTTAACATGGTTTATAAAGTTTTCATATTTGCAATTTTCAATGAATTCTAAACAAGACTTTTCTAGTTGTTCGTATGATTTTGATACAAAAATATTTCGAAAGCATTTGTAACAGGTTTGCATATCATTACTAGAAATTTTATATTTACTTGTTTTAAGCCACTTCCAACAGGCTTTCAATACATAGAAAGTGTACAACAAGAAACATAAATCAGGCCATTCAGGTATTTTACGAACAGGAAATAATAGACAGTAATAAATCAACATAGTGAAAGAGTGTTTCAAATAGCGCAAAGTGAGAGGGTGAATAATTCAGTAGCGGTTCGTAAAATGGAAGAAATAGTAACTAAATTAACAAATAAAAATTATTTTCTCAAAAATGTAGTATTTTATTAATTGAAAGTTATGTTCATATAAAAACAGTACATAGTTTATATACAATAGTTGAAATAATTAATAAAACACTTGTAATAATTTTCAAAAACACGAATTGTCAAATCTACAACCTATTTTTGTGTCATTCTACCAAATCATCGTCGTTATCACCATCATTACCATTACTTTAATAAAAACACTGTCAATCAAGGATTGTCGCAAAGAAAATAGATATAGTGTCAATTAGGTTCAAACTTTCGCGGCCATCGTTAGTGTTGTCGTGGTTGTTATTCGGGTTTACTGGCCGTCGTCTTCCAAGGTTTATCCTCGACGTTTCGTCGCCAGGCACGGACGACATCTTCGGGAAATGCTGCTGCTGCTGTAGTCAGTAGAGATCAGCAGCATCTCCTGAAAAAAAGGTTTTCAAATAAGACATTAACAACATTAACAATCCGCCCGTAAAACTTCAAGTGAAAATTTTGTTGCGATTCTATTTTCCACTTGTCTGTTGCTATTCATGTTTCCACTTGTCCGTTGCGATTTCCGTTGCGATTCGTTTTTCCACTTGTCCGTTGCCTTTCGTTTTTTCACTTGTCCGTTGAAGTTTCACTTCTATTATGTGTCACAGCTCACATTCTTTTTATTTATAAACAATTTCATCGGACTTTATTTAACATAACTTTTAGTAACAAAAATAATTTGTGACTTAGTAATCACGCTCCACAATGAAACATATGTCTGTATGTAATGGATGTCAAAGAAAACGGAATTATTCCAATATCAGTTTAATTTATTGTTGACAAAAACGATCGCATTTTGTGTTTTAGAGGTTTATCCAGGACATTAGCGCGCAAGTAGATATGCTGAGAGGTTTGTAGACCAAAATTCAAACATACAAGTTCATTTTGAAAATTTTAATTTCACGCATGCGCATTAGCCTGGTTGTGCAGTCGGCCTTATTGCTGATTTATTTATGTCAGGGGAATTGTAAATAACGTCATTATCCACTTCTAATTGATTGTTAATGTACTTGTCCCATTTGAAAACCTACCCGTAAAACTTCGAGTAAAAATTTTGTTGCGATTCGTTTTTCCACTTGTCCGTTGTTATTCGTGTTTCCAATTGCCCGTCGCGATTTGTTTTCCACTTGTCCGTTGCTATTCGTGTTTCCACTTGTCCGTTGCGATTCGATTTTCCCCTTGTCTGTTGCGATTCGTTTTTTCCCTTGTCCGTTGCGATTCGTTTTTCCACTTGTCCGTTTCACTTCTACTATGTATCCCAACACACATTCTTTTTCACAGGTTTATTGAAAATTCTGATTTGGCTGGATTGGGTAACTTTTAATGATTGCAGTTTATTTCGTCAACACGTGTCGTTCAATGTCGCTCACTTTTGTTGTGACTTTCAAAAAACAACGGTCGGCAAAGTTATCTTGTTATTAGTTTGTTTCCTTAACAAATTATGTTAATTCATACGTTTTTTACACAGACCGCAAATAGAGGCAATAATGCCCAGCTACGTGGAGAGTAGAGGTAAAAACACAACAGCTGAGCTTAGCACACGCCGCCGGGACTCTAGCGGACTACCCGCTCTCCGCGCGGCTGCGCATTATACCCATTTAATGCAGCCCAGGGGGAGGGATGTGAGACTAGTCTGCCCCCTGTAGCAAATGTCAAAAAGTAGTTATTTTAAACATCGTCGGAAGCTAAAACATTAGTAGCAACCAATAATCTGAAAATTGCCATTTACAAGTAATATCAACAGATAGCGCATTTGTGCATATCGTCCTTATCTGGTTGTAATTAGTATTTCCCCATATCATTTACAGACGCTCAAAGCAAAATATTTATGTTCTACAATATGAAAATGTGAATTAAGAAATGATCAGTATACTTAAAGTTTTTAAAATGTGTAATAAATTCTGCGTTGTGTCTATTTAATTTGCAAGTGTTACAAACTTATAAGACTTTTGTAAGAAGAGTAAACAAATATTGTGCATTCGTCGGTTCGTTGATAAAGTTAAAAGTTGTGTTCCCGTTTTTTGCAAATAATAATATGCATTACATACTTGCAGTTGAAATACTGTTAAAATATTTTTAGATCACACCAAGCAAGAGTGTCTTCCATCCTAAATAGTCAGCTTTCCCCTTTGTGATGAAAAGTAATATGTCTCAAAAAAGTATAAATAAAAGATAAAGATAAAAAAAACAGGTTTTACCCTCATTAGGTATTATTTATATTTTAGTATTTTTTAAGTTAAGTATAGGGTCATCAGTTTATACTTTTATCTTTATGTTGGTATAATTTTCAACTTTGTATTTTCCTATCATTTGTGTTAAATTGTAATAATTTTAAGTATTCTTATTTCAATTGTAATAAAAAAACATACTTTACTTTTGTTTTTCTTTTAACAAAAAAGCAAGAAAACGAAACAATCCCATGCGGTGCTACAAATTTCAAATTTTCCGCCATGTGTTAATGTTCTATTGATTGTTAGATGGCACCAAAAGAAGGACAATGTCCTATATTTTAGTGGCACATAGTAGCACAATCGTTCAACAATTTAAAGCTCCCGATCATTTTGTCTATGATGCAGCCGTTGCCCTCTCTCCGCCACGGCAGCCTTTCTCTCTCTCTGCACCGCCGCCAGCCTTTCTCTGTCTGCCGCCACCAGCCTTTCTCTCTCTTAGCCGCTGCCGCCTCTCACTACGCGATGTACCGTCTATCCCCTCTACGCGCCCGTAACGCTTTTTCGTTAGTAAAAAAAAAATAGTAATACAAAAATTGACTGTTATTAAGTATTTTGTTGAGCAAAGTTAGCAATCGGGTAGTTTGTTGACGGACAGTGAAAGGTGTCTACAATATTCGATGTAGCTCTACATCAGACCTCACAACTGTAACCACCCGTACCCAGGTGTTATAAATTTCTGCAAAATACTTTGTTTTTGTCTACTTTTTTTACCCATATTATTATTATTGTAACGAATTTTCTAGTCAAAGTATTTATTTAAACAATTATTTATTTAACACTATTTATAACACTTAAACACTAACTAAGAACTACCATTCATATCACAACAATTCACTTATTTATATAACAATTTATTTATATCACTTTGTCTATTATCGGTTTTAATTCGCGCACTGATGCTTTCTTCAACTAACTGTTTTTCGGTCCAAAGATGATCACTATATATACACCTTTCGAACTTTCTAGACAATTCGAAAAGGAAATCCTGACGATTCTCAAATGATGAGTAATAGTTAGAAAGTCCTCGATTACTCCAAAATTGAACTTGTTACTTGTCGCCGGAGAATGATTTACATCTTGTAAGTTGATAACACGAAAAGTACCGTGTGCCGTAAGCATGTTAACGATAAGAAGTACATGCATACAAATTGTTATCGCACACACGTACTGTGTCACTGGTCGCTACACTACCCCCTCCTTAAGGGTGATTCGTCCCGAATCACATTCTGCCGTTCCTTCAGAGGATCATGCCGGTACTTGCAGGTGGATCCGCTTCGGCATCCGGTTGTCAGGTGGAAATGGCAGTCAACGGTCTTCAATGGTGACGGTCCTCGTCGTGGATTTCCGGCGCACACCAAGATTTCTATGCCAGTGTATCGGAACAAAACCTCCAGCATGTTTCTGACCACCCTCCAATCCAGCCCATCGAGTCCACATCCGATCCTCGGTATTGCTAGCTTCAGGATGTTAGCGTGTAGCAATTGCTCTCTTAGTTCTATCAGGGAGTCCCATAAGGAGTGGTAGGTAGGCTTCTCCGATGACTTGCTTTTGGTGACTAGATAGAAGATGGATTGGGTCCCATCGAGTAACTGCAATACGTTTCTTCCATCTTTGGCCTGGTCGAGTAACATCGGTAGTCGCCCAAACTTCTTCCGAAAGACCGTGGCAATCCCACGGCTCATGTCCAAATCCCTTGCCACACAATGGGCCAGCGAGTATTCCTTCGGGACGGTGAATAAGTCCTGCTGAACTTCGGTGGTGACTCCAAATCGGGCTTTACGGTGTAAGCTCTGTTTGGCCATAAATTCTTCGTACTGGGGCTCTGGCGATCGAGCCTGCACAACTCTAACTCGAGCTTCCTCGTGGTTGTCCCCAGCATATGGAGCCAGTCGGTTGAAGTGGACTACTCTTGGTTTTCCATTGGGAGTACGTCTAATTCGGTAGATTACGTCATTGATTCGTTTGATAACTTTATACGGGCCTTCCCAATCTTGTTGCAGCTTCGGCGAAAGACCCCTTTGACGCTTCGGATTATAAAGCCACACCAAATCTTCTTCATGGAATCCTCCATCAGTGGCCTTAATGTCATATGCGTCCTTCATCCGGTCACTAGCTATCTGCATATGGGAACGTATCTCGTCATGGATGTCGTCCAATCGTCTTCGGAGTTCACTGACGTAATCTTCTCCAGCCACGTCTTCGCCAGGTTTGCATCCGAACTTTAAGTCGCATGGTAGTCGCAACTCTCGACCGAACAGTACCCTGGCTGGTGTTTGTCCAGTGGTTTCAAGTATGGAAGATCGGTATGCCAAAAGGAACAATGGCAGATAACGATCCCAGTCTCGCTGATGTTTGGAGACCATTTTGGACAGGTACTTGTTAATGGTCCTGTTCATTCGTTCTACCATGCCGTCTGATTGGGGATGTAGGGCTGTAGTTCGAGTCTTATGAATGCCCAATATCTTACAAATATCTTGGAATATGGCCGACGCAAAATTTCGTCCTTGGTCGGAATGCAGCTCCAGTGGTGCTCCGAATCGGCTAATTAACTCTTTCACGAGCGTTTCCGCCACTGTAGTTGCCGTCTGGTTTGGAAGGGCGTACGCTTCAACCCATTTCGTAAAGTAGTCCATTGCCACTACGATGTACTTATTCCCATTTTCAGATTCTGGGAATGGTCCGGCAACATCTATGGCAATTCTCTCGAATGGGCTGCCGACGTTATACTGCCGCATCGGAGCACGTTGTCGCTTCTGAGGTCCCTTACTGGCGGCGCACGTCGTGCACTTTTTGCACCAATCTTCCACGTCCTTCTTGCAGTTGACCCAGTAAAATCGTTCTCGTACTTTGCCAAGGGTCTTCTTTACACCAAAATGTCCTCCTGAAGGGTCGTCATGGAGGCACTGCAGGACTTCCTTTACCAAGCTTCCCGGTATCACTAGCTGACGTCTGCTTTCGGTGCCATCTTGGTTCTCGACCACGCGCTGTAGGAGACCATCCTCTTCCTTAATGGAATCCCATTGAGCCCACAAAGATTTTACTTCTGTTGACTTGGCAGCCACTTCCTGCCAGGTCGGTCTTCTGCCTTCTTTCTTCCAATCCAGGAACGGTTTTAAGAGCACGTCGGAATGTTGTTCTGCCTTAATGTTGTCTGGCTGCCACTGCTCGTCCAGAATAGTAATCCTCCTGACCTCTTCGTGTTCTTCGACGCGTTGACAGTGTTTACAATTATCCAGGCAAGGTCTTCTGGATAAGGCGTCGGCGTTTTTATGGCTACTTCCCGCTCGGTGTTCTATGTCAAAGTCGTACTATTGCAGCTTCTCTATCCATCTGGCTACTTGGCCCTCGGGGTTCTTAAAATTCAGCAGCCATTTCAACGCGGCATGGTCGGTTCGTAGCAAGAACTTTCTGCCGTAGAGGTATTTGTAGAAATGCTCCACGCTTTTTACTACAGCTAACAATTCGCGCCTGGTTACGCAGTAATTCCGTTCTGGTTTGGATAGAGTTCTGCTGAAGTAGCCGATCACTTTTTCTTCACCATTCTGTATTTGTGACAGAACCGCGCCAATTCCAATGTTGCTAGCGTCGGTGTCCAGGACAAACTTTCCGGTTGGTAGGGGATAGCTCAACACAGGTGTAGACGAGAGGGTTTTCTTTAGTTCTTCAAAGGCAGCTTGGCAGTCTTGCTCCCAACAAAATGGTCTACTCTCTTCTGTGAGTTGAGTCAGAGGCTTAGCAATTTTTGCAAATCCGGGAACAAAACGTCTATAGTAGGTGCAGAGCCCAAGGAAGCTTCTGACTTGATGGACGTCAGCAGGTACAGGCCACTCTTGCACGGCTCTGATTTTCTGTGGGTCGACTGAAACGCCGTCTCCGGATACTACATGCCCCAGGTAGTTGACGGCCTCTTGGAATAGCTGACATTTCTTGGGGCTTAGTTTTAGGTGGACATCACGAAGTCTTCGGAAAACTTCCTCCAAATTTTTCAGATGGTCGTTGAAGTCCTTCCCGACTACGATGATGTCGTCGAGGTATACCAGGCAAGTCTTCCCAATTAAGCCAACCAAGACTGTTTCCATCAGTCGCTCAAAGGTGGCTGGTGCGTTGCACAACCCGAACGGCATCACTTTGAACTGCCACAGCCCCGTTCCAATGGAAAACGCTGTCTTCTCTTTGGCATCTCTGTCCAAAGCCACTTGCCAGTATCCGCTCTTGAGGTCTAAGGTGGAAAATATCGTCGACCCTGACAGTGTATCCAGGGTGTCATCGATTCGTGGTAATGGGTAGCTGTCTTTCTTCGTCACATTATTTAATTGACGGTAGCCACACAGAAGCGTGTCGAGCCATCCTTTTTCTTGACCAGAACTACCGGCGATGTCCAGGGGCTAGTGGATGGTTCTATTACCCCGTCCCTTTGCATTTCGTTTATGATGTTTTCAGCTTCTTCTCTCTTGGCCAGTGGTAGTCTCCTGGGTCGCTGACGGATGGGTTGGGCTTCGCCAGTATTTATTTTGTGCAGGACGGCGTTGGTTCGTCCCTTTTTGCCACCTTCTACTTCAAAGACGTCTTGGTATTCTTTTAGTAATCCTTCTATCTGGCGTCGTTGATTAAGGTTACATTTGCCTCCTGCTTCCTGGCGCAATTTCGTCAAGGCTTCTGGTAGGCGTTGCGCGTCTTCCGTTCTTGTTTGTAGCTTTTTGACTTGAGATGTTACAGTGTCCTGAGTAGTTAGCTTGAAGTCTTCTCCGTTTAAGGTCACGACTTTTCTTTGGAAACTCAGGCAAAAGTCGTATTTCCGAAGCACGTCCAAGCCCAGAATGGCGTTGTCTTCAATTTCGGCTACAAGAGCGCAGTGTCGGAAGGAGGTCTTTCCTATGCGGATCTTGACGTAGCTTTCACCATGGACATTTACCATTTCTCCGGTGGCCGTACGTAGCTTCCATTGAGTAGGTTGAAGCTTACTTGTAGTCATCACGTTGGCTCGTATAATTGTCCTGCTCGCTCCGGTATCCAATAGAAACGAACACCGTTTCCCATTTATGTGTCCCGTAAGAAAAAGGCTATCAGCTCTGTCTTTCATGGTTTTTGTTAGTGCAACTAGACCGAGGGCTTCTTGCTCCGGGATCGACGTTTGCCCCGCCGCGCCGACCCTGACTAGTTTTCCTGTACGCGGGGCTTATCTTCTTGAGAAGCAGATCTCTCACTCTTGCAGCTGCTTCTCACGTGGCCTAGCTTACCACAGTTCCAGCACCTGATTTGTCTGGGCTTCCTTTCTACTTTGGTCGTTACTCGGCGGATCATCTCTTCCAGTCTATCGTCCCGACCGGCTGACTCTTCTTTTAATTCTCGCACTCGACATTGTCGTTGCGACGCCTGTTTGACGACGTCGTATTCCAGTGCGCGGGCCAATGTGTCAACCAAAGTCCTCGGCCGGTCCAGTCGGAGTCGCTGTTGTATTTCGTCGTCTTTTAGTCCGTCAATAAACGCGTCGACGGCCAATCTTTCCAGGGTATCGTCTGCCGTACCCGGATAGGCGAGCCGAACTAACCGTGCGATATCCGCCTCGTATTCCTGAAGACTTTCTCCTGTCTTCTGTCGTCGGTTCTTTAACTGCACATGGTACACAGCCGTCAGATGTGCTTGGCCGTATCGCATCTCTAATCTTTTTACTAGCCGATGGTAGTCTAGTAGTTCTTCCGGTGGTAACGTGTTCAGAATTTCGCCAGCACCATCACGCAGAGCAAGGGCAAGGGAGGAAGCTTTTTCTTCTAGCGTCCATTTGTAAGCTTTCGCGGCCACTTCGAATTGCGTCAAAAACGTGGTCCATGATGTTTTACCGTCGAACGTAGGTAGCTTCATGTGCACTTTGGAGATGGCCTGTTCCTCTTTCACGTCGGGGATTTCTTTGCCGTCAACCACGCTATGCCTCTTTTCCGTAAGTTGGTGATTGGTTTCTCGTTTTTCTGGATTCAGAACCATTTCTTCCAGTTGGGCTAATCTTTTGTGGATTTCTTCTTGTTCAACCTTTACTCCTTTTAATTCTTCTCTTGTTTCTTCTTCGAATTTTCCCAGTTCTTCTTTCAAACTTCCTTCGAATGTTTCTAATTGTTCTTTCAGGACTTTTGAATTTTCATTTAATTTCTTTTCCAATTTCTTTTCAAATTCGTCCTCAAATTCAAACGTGCTGGGATCGAAGCCTTCTTGTATCAAAGCCTCCTCGAGCCGCTTCTGTAGGATGTTCTTAGTACCAGACGTATCTTCGTCTCGCTCTTCCAGTTCGCTTTTCAATTCGGCGACTTTCAACTCGAACAACTTTTTCGGCATTTTTATTTATTTTGTATTTTTATTACACTAGAAAATTCTCTGGAGGTCGATTCGCAGACCCCACACCTGACACCAATTGTAACGAATTTTCTAGTCAAAGTATTTATTTAAACAATTATTTATTTAACACTATTTATAACACTTAAACACTAACTTAGAACTACCATTCATATCACAACAATTCACTTATTTATATAACAATTTATTTATATCACTTTGTCTATTATCGGTTTTAATTCGCGCACTGATGCTTTCTTCAACTAACTGTTTTTCGGTCCAAAGATGATCACTATATATACACCTTTCGAACTTTCTAGACAATTCGAAAAGGAAATCCTGACGATTCTCGAATGATGAGTAGTAGTTAGAAAGTCCTCGATTATTCCAGAATTGAACTTGTTACTTGTCGCCGGAGAATGATTTACATCTTGTAAGTTGATAACACGAAAAGTACCGTGTGCCGTAAGCATGTTAACGATAAGAAGTACATGCATACAAATTGTTATCGCACACACATACTGTGTCACTGGTCGCTACATTATTTTAATTTTGGTCTGATTTCAAATAAGATCCTTTGCTTGTTTTTAGTCAGAATAGCCAAACCAGTTTTCTTGGACATTTTACAATAAATATTACATTATTACTTTGACCGTCACCGCTAATTCTCCCATTTCCTATTCACTGAGTCTTATCTTATTTAAAAGTAGATCACGTCTGGATTTGATTTAATATTTAAATGAAATAAATTTTTAATAATTTTTGTCTTCAAAATTTAAGCCAGATAAAATCGTGCATTTGGTGTCAATTTTGTAGCTTGCAGTAACCTTCACCCTATATCTGGTTTATGTCAAGTCACAGTAAGATGTAGCTATCTGCACTCCGATGTTATAAGAGAGACAGCGAGAGCTAGGTTAGCGGATACGCATATTCGGTGTGGAAGCATGCAGGGGATGCGATAGAAAGCGTGTGACCACACACACAGTGGGATGGATAGAAAGAGAAAGCGTTACGTGAAGGAAGGGTATATGTAGATTTCAATCCTGATTTGGGCTTATAGGTATTAGTGCCCGAGGGTGCAGCAAGGGGAAGCTCGCGAGTGCGATTCTCACGCGATGGTAAGGGTAAATTTTGGAGTATAAAAGAACCCGCGATCTCCAGGAGTACAGTCTCCGACATTCCACCTACCCTAACAAGGAAGAAGGAGCTTGAATGTTGTTGGTTCTATTTCATCCTTTTTTACATAACACCTGCTCAATTTGCTCGCTCGGTCAGTCTGAGAGGGCTCCCTTAATCACCTGCTCAATTGGCTGGCTCGGTCAATTTGAGAGAACCGCTTTACCACCTGCTCAATTGGCTGGCTCGGTCAGTTTGAGAGAGCTCCTTTATCACCTTTTTAATTGGCTGGCTCGGTCAGTTTGAGAGAACGTCCTTTAACTCTTCTGTATTAAAAAATCTAAATTGATATATTTCTTTTTTCTTCCAATTCATCTTTGTTAATTATAAGCTATAATTAATCGAATCTACCTTTACTTGATGGAAATTCATAATCAAGTTATAATAAAACACCGTTGAAAATTTCCACACTTTTTTATTTTATTTAACAATTGTTTCACCACTTTGTGGCTTCATCAGAAGTTACAAGATACTTAGTCTAATTTACAAATTTCCTGCTTATTTAAGTCTTACTAACTAGGGTGGGGGTGAAGAAATTGGAAACAGATTCAATAATGGCGAGTTGTTTAGATCTAATTGATCATTTAATAATAAGTGACTGTTTTTTTGTTTATTGATTTCTAATGTTTCAAGAAGATTTAGTTTATAGCTTTTTCCTTCAGTATGTAATATTTTGAAATTTGGATTAAATTCGTGTTTTTCTGTAATTAAATTCCAACTATGCAAACCATTTAATTACAGAAAAACACGAATTTAATCCAAATTTCAAAATATTACATACTGAAGGAAAAAGCTATAAACTAAATCTTCTTGAAACATTAGAAATCAATAAACAAAAAAACAGTCACTTATTATTAAATGATCAATTAGATCTAAACAACTCGCCATTATTGAATCTGTTTCCAATTTCTTCACCCCCACCCTATTAAGTAAGACTTAAATAAGCAGGAAATTTGTAAATTATAATAAGTATCTTGTAACTTCTGATGAAGCCACAAAGTGGTGAAACAATTGTTAAGTAAAATAAAAAAATGTGGAAATTTTCAACGGTGTTTTATTATAACTTAATTATAAGCTAGTTTATTTCTCACTCACTGATAACCTTTTTTTAGATGAATATTGTTTTTTTCCGTTTTTGCGACACGTGTTTCGCCTCTCGGCATTGTCAAGCGACTGATGATGGGTTTGGGTTTCGTCGTTTATATATGTTCTGTACTGGTTGGAAGATTGCTTCGGATTGGTTATTTAGTTGTATGTTGATAATGTTGTTGTTGACTTTTTCTTTATAGATTTCTAGGTTTTCTAAAATGTTCATTTTCTTGCTTTTTGGAATTGTATGAAGAACTTGGACTGTTTTTTCAATGGGGCCTGGTTTATGGTTATTATTGGTTAGGTGTTCAGCATAATTGGAGTCTGTTTTGTTATGTTTGTACGATTTAATATGTTCTTTGTATCGCTGCTTAATTTTCCTTCCTGTTTGTCCGATGTATTTTTTGTTGCATGTTGTGCATGTTAGTTTGTATCTTCCTGATTTTTCAAATTTATCTTCTTTTTCTATGTTATTGGGTAGTTTGGTCTTTAAGTTATTGGTGGTTCTATAAGCTATGTTGATTTTATGTTTTTTGAAAATATTGGTGATTTTGTATGTTATTTTGCCGACGTAAGTGAAAGTTGCCCATTTTGTTGATGTGTTATTGTTATTATTATTTTTTGTTATTTGTTCTTGGTTTTTGTTTATTTTCTTGTGGATTGAGTTAATTATTTGTTTGTGTATGGTAGTCGCTTGACAATGCCGAGAGGCGAAACACGTGTCGCCAAAACGGAAAAAAACAATATTCATCTAAAAAAAGGTTATCAGTGAGTGAGAAATAAACTAGTTCTGCTGACTCTTGGTTTTCGTCTGACGTACCTGGAGTCGATCCTCGAACGGGAAAATTAAGCCTTCCGTCCGCCCCTTGCTACCATTATCTTGGTTCCGATTGCCCCGGTCCCCTGAACGAGTTTCCGCCGCCAGTACAACTACACATCCTGGCCCATCATTCCCCATTTAAACTAAAAGACCGTCCACCCCCACATCATGTCACTGGTTTCTCGAAAAGGATATTCCAATTCGACTACCCTGGTCCACGATGACGACCCCCAACTGAGCCGATCCCTTTTCGGAAGTACTCGAGAAACCCTGCCGTTGACGATCAACAAAGTGAAAATATAACCACTAACTCTTGTTTGTGTCTTTGTTGTGTCTTTTCAGTTGAGATTTATGACCTTACTAGTGTAACCCCTCCAAATTTGGAGGGATAGTTGCTATTTTTTGTGGTGCATAGCACTTCGAAACTTTTTATGATAGCGACTTTCCCATACCATAACCGTTTGGTTGTGCATACCACTTATCGGTGGTGCATAGCACTTCAAACATTTTTATGATAGCGACCCTTCCATACCGTAACCTCTTTGTGGTGCATAGCACCTTTCGGGGGTGCATAGCACTTTAAACAATTTAATCATAGCAGTCACTCCATACCGTAACTTTAGTAGATCCCTCTTGATGGTGCATAGCACTTCAAACATTTTTATGATAGCGACCCTTCCATACCGTAACCTCTTGGTGGTGCATAGCACTTTTCGAGGGTGCATAGCACTTTAAACAATTTAATCATAGCAGTCACTCCATACCGTAACCTAAGCAGATCCCTCTTGATGAAGCATAGCACTTCAAACATGTTTATGGTAGCGACCCTTCTGACCGTAACCTCTTGGTGGTACATAGCACTTTTCGGGAGTGCATAGCACTTCAAACATTTTAATCATAGTGACTATTTGATATCATAACCTCTTTGTGGTAAATACCACTTGCCGGTAGTGCATAGCACTTGAAACCCTTTAATTTTCCAGTTCCATGAATTTCACTTCATAATTATATATATATTTTTTTAATTCAAAAGACATACTTTACAAAAATACTAAAATAATGTTATAAACGGAGTACGTATGTTTATACACTATGTGATAGTTCATTTTTGACAGTGGACAGTTATTGATTGAATATGGAATAGCAACAGAGTAATGTGTCTTTAATATGTTCCCTACAGGCGTTTGATATTTATAATTTTCTTATTAATACGTTTATATTTGTTTTAATATGTTGTTTTTTAGGTCCAATATATATGGAATAGCAACAGAGTAATGGGTCTTTTAGATGTACCCTACAGGCGTTTGATTTTTATCATTTTCTTATTAATACGCTTATATTTGTTTAAATATGCTGCTTTTTAGGTCCTACATATATTTTACTTATATAATTAAACCCGTTTTACTCATTTATATGACTATTTATAAACATTATTCTGATTTCACATGGAGTCTAACTACATTTTATATCAACTGGGATAGTTAAATAATCCTGAATACAAGTATTTTATGCTGTTTAGTGATATAATCAGAGAAATGTACATTGTTGCTAGTTGTATTAATAACTTGTGTAGATAATATGTTATATATGACATATAACTTTAGAAACATCAATTACTTTAACTTACTTTTGCAAGATTTAAACATAAGCACTTCCATAGAGTGTATTGAAATGTAAAAACATGTACTTCTAGAAGCAATAAAACCCAAAATTACAAAATACCTAATAATGTACCATTATCATAATAAAATAAATAATGAAATGCTGACATGAAAAAAATGCACTAATCTCAATAAAGAACATTACATTGACTCCCTAAATTTGTCTGGAAAGTTGTATTTTAAATAAAAAATGACACAAAACGTATTCTGAAACACTTCCCATTCTACTAACTACCCATTTATTTATATATCACTCCTTATTGATGAATTTCGTTATTTAAAATCTCCAGAAAATATTTTCACACATACCTGTAAAAACAACATATTATATTTACCTGTTTGGTAATAATGTACATCCATAGACGCTATCACGTTAATTATCAAATTAAACTAAATTATGAAACTCTAGCATTATATAAATGCAGCTAACTCAATAAAATTTCTTCATTAACTTCCTATTTCTGCTTAAAAAGTTGTGTCTCAAATAAAAATTAACACAAAATACATCCTGAAACACTTGACATTTTATTAAATATCAATTAGTCACTTCTCATTTATATATTAACTTATTAATTTAGCATTAAAGTTATCATTTACATCACACCCGTTATTTTTATACCTGATTTACTTGAATAAAACGTTTTAAACGTCAAAATTTTGAGGTTGACACGTACATGTCAAAATCGATTCCGTGTATTTACATCTAGACCCGCCCACACTTCAATTGTTTAGTTCCAATTCGAAAATCGCAAAATTAACGATTTTTAATTAAAGACCCCGATTAAACGATAACACCTAGGACACCGAAAGTGGAACCAAATTTCGATTTAATCTTTTCCTTAAACGTTTCAATCGTCAGCTAGTTTCGGGGTGCCGTATTATGAGAGGAGATAGATGCACACCGTTTCGTTGCAACGTAAAATCGTGTATTTTCCCGTTTTCAAATGTTAATATCTCTTAAACCGCTCAATAAATCGCAACAAAATTTTACAAATCTCTACTTCGGTTAACGCCGAATCGATCGCCTCTACGGCATTTGCCACACGATTTCCCGTTTTTTCGAAATAATCGAACGAAAATTGCAATTTTGATGTTTTCGTCCACGGCCCACTGAGAGATGGACATACAAACATCCATACAGCAGAACTTTATTATATACTAGTGTAACCCCTCCAAATTTGGAGGGATATTTGCTTTTTTTGGTGGTGCATAGCACTTTTCAGTGGTGCATAGCACTTCAAACATTTTTATGATAGCGACTATCCCATACCATAACCTCTTGGTGGTGCATAGCACTTTTCGGTGGTGCATAGCACTTTTCGGTGGTGCATAGCACTTCGTTCATTTTTATGATAGCGACCCTTCCATACCGTAACCTCTTGGTGGTGCATAGCACTTTTCGGGGGTGCATAGCACATTAAACATTTCAATCATAGCAGTCACTCCATACCGTAACCTAAGCAGATCCCTCTTGATGGTGCATAGCACTTCAAACATTTTAATCGTAGCGACTATTTGATATCATAACCTCTTTGTGGTAAATACCACTTGCCGGTAGTGCTTAGCACTTGAAACACTTTAATTTTCCAGTTCCATGAATTTCACTTTATAATTATATATATATTTTTTAAATCCAAAAGACATACTTTACAGAAACACTAAAATAATGTTATAAACGAAGTACGTATGTTTATACACTATGTGATAGTTCATTTTTGACAGTGGACAGTTATTGATTGAATATGATTGAATATGGAGTAGCAACAGAGTAATGTGTCTTTAATATGTTCCCTACAGGCGTTTGATATTTATCATTTTCTTATTAATACGTTTATATTTGTTTTAATATGTTGTTTTTTAGGTCCAATATATTATATGGAATAGCAACAGAGTAATGGGTCTTTTAGATGTACCCTACAGGCGTTTGATTTTTATGCTAATATCTCTTAAACCGCCCGATAAATCGCAACGAAATTTTACAAATCTCTACTTCGGTTAACGCCGAATCGATCGCCTCTACGGCATTTGCCACACGATTTCCCGTTTTTTACAGTGAAATTTACGATTAATTTTTACCTAATGAACAGTTCCATCGTCATTACTTTGTTTTATTTATGGCACATGGTTGGTACTAGGTAGAAACGACAGCAACGTTTTGGTTTAATCAAACATTACCACTTTGCAATCTGAATCTAAAGATTGAGCATCCCAAAAATTTGTCTGGTAACTGGTGTGTCACACACAACACACACACATGCACACGCACGCACAGACACACACACACACACACACACACACACACGCACGCACGCACGCACGCACGCACGCAACACGCACGCACGCACGCACGCACGCACGCACGCACGCACGCACGCACGCACGCACGCACGCACGCAACACGCACGCACGCACGCACGCACGCACGCACGCACGCACGCACGCACGCACACACACACACACGCACGCACGCACGCACGCACGCACGCAACACGCACGCACGCACGCACGCACGCACGCACGCACGCACGCACGCACGCACGCACGCACGCAACACGCACGCACGCACGCACGCACGCACGCACGCACGCACGCACGCACGCACGCACGCACGCACGCACGCACGCACGCACGCACGCACGCACACACACACACACACACACACACACACACACACACACACACACACACACACACACACACACACACACACACACACACACACACACAGATTTTTGTGTTTTCTTTGTTTACACATATAGCTTCTACGAAACTCATAAAAGAGTCTGAATTTAAGGTACCATTATCATCACAATGCAATCACTGCCAATTTTTTTATCTTAATAAAAAAACCTTAATGTTTCTGATGGGACAATTACCTCCATCTTCAATACTTCTGCCCCTGCTTCTTGACCTCTAAACATCCTTTTTTATTAAACGATTTTCAACTCACATGACCCCACACCTCTATATCCAAAGATTGTCCTCTTAATCTAGATTTTTCTTATTGTAACCCCATGTTAGTAAAATTTGAAAACCTTAATAAGATCTAAACCGATGACTGGATTTTAACATAGAATGTTACATTCTCGGGCTTATGCTTATCGGGAATTCAGGATGGATTTCTTCAAACATTGCCACTTTCCGCTCGAATTAATTATATTAATTTTGTTGACAGGTATGAGTAATTACGTAAAATTAAACTATTTGTTTTACTTATTTTAAAGTAAATGTCTACTTTAGCGAAAACAGCATTGCACTCCTGTTGTAATGTTAGCTAAAGGAAGTGTAGAAAAGGTTAATTTTATTGCTACGCTTCGTATAAGACGTGAGAAGAAGTTTTTCTTTCGCTAATGTGCCTTTTTATTCGTTTTGTGGGCCCATCTCAAGAATTTGTAGCTCGTATAGGCGCGAGACATTTGCAACGAGAAGCTATAAACACGCTACCGTTGCAGTATTGCGGTATAACATCTCATTTATAAGCAACGTTAAATAAAAAAGCGAAATGTTTAAAAGTAGGCGATTTAAAAACTGCTTGAACGTTAATGAAAAGGATAAAAATAAACGTTGAATGTAAAATAATTATTCGATTTGTATCTGTTTAAAGTTAATAACCAGCTTATTGAGAGGTTATAATTTTGTTTAACGCCAGCATAAAGGTTTTATTTTATGTATTGGGAATGTGATGAAGTTTTATTTACTTCTATAAATATTAATAGAAAACGACGGATAACGACAAAATATTAAAAATATTTTAATAATTGTGAAGTGAAATGTCCCCAGTTGTTAGGTAGTTCTATTTAGTAGATTGCTACAAGTGATGCGAATAGTTACCTACTTTTACAGCGTGCCAAATTCAAAATCGATAGACGCAGTTGCAACAGCTGTTGATAATAGTCAGACATTTCGGAATCAGTTTTACCATATAATGAAGCACCCCACGAGGATAGTGGTGTTGGGGCTACGGATGGGAGAAGAACTTATAAACAACAGCGGAGCCCCTGCCACAGGGGGTTAAAGCCAATGGGGGCCGTCACAGCTGTAGCAATAATAAGTATTTGAAGAAGGATAAAGTCCTAACAAAGGTGGGTGATGACTACTACCAGCTGGCAACAGTTAACGGTTGTGACGTCAGCCGACTGCACATGGTGACTTTGGCTCATATGCAGTACGACAACAATGAAACTATGCGGGAGTTTGGTTTCGAATTGCCATGATCAATATACTTCTCTCCTCGGAAAAATTCAAAAGGCCTTTTGTAGAACCATGAAATTGTTTCAAAGTGTACTCTAAGGATGCTGGAATAAATGTAGAACAATAAGCACGCATAATAATATCCGTATTGTACTTATCTATTTAGCAGAGTAATATCAAGTCCGCATTTTATTTTTAGATGTTTAGTTAACTGAAAGTAGTTTACCGATTTCATTGTTATTAATCAAAGTCTGAATTTTTATCTCACAATTTATAAACTTTATTTATTACCGAACCTACAAATTTATAGGATGTATTCTGCTGACTGAAAAGAGGTTGCCAGTCATTTATATTATCGCCTATGATCGAGTGATGTGAATACACTAATGTCAAATGCATTTCTAGTTATAAAAGTTGGCCTTTATTTTTATTTGTAAAGTAACTGAATTAAATAAATCAGTAGAAGCACGATTATATTTTAATTGTAAGTAACTGCATATTTTTGATAAAGTCAATATGCGGGTAAAAATAATGTTGTCGTGTATGATACGTCATCTTTGATTGAAGCAATTAAAGTTTATATTATCTAATTTTTAATTTAGGCATAAATGTACCTATTTAATAGTTGGCTGAAGTATGCGCTACTCTCACGTTGGTTATGAATTCGAACTCCCTCACATTCTCCCAGAGTTTCATTCGAATACCGACGGTTGTACCTTAATGAAATTATCCGACTATCCGGAACAAAATGAAATAGGAATAACAAGAATATTTAGAAATTGTTCAACTTTGTTCTGGAAAGTTTTATCAATATCTCCTAAAAACCCATTTGGAAATTTACAGGCGGAGTTCAGCGATTGCTGCCTACTTTTGATAATCAATCTTGATATATCTGCTTGTATTTTATTGGAAAGATGCTATGCCTATACATATGATGGTGTTATAACAGCATAGTACCACAAAATGAAATTGTTGCAAAATTTCTTTGCCTATACGCTGTGGGGGTTCTTGAAATTGAATCCTAATCTACAAATCCAGTCAAATTGGGTAAAATTTACCAATGTCGATCCCGTAACCTAAACAAACTTCTTAACCCTATACACTTATGACTCTAAAACTTTAAAAATCCAATTACTTATTGGTCCCAACCCAATAGCCTTAAAACATATATAACCACAGAATCTTGATTCTAATTCCCTTCATGATTGATGCCCGTCAGATCAAAGAAGAAGCAGATGTTCTGTTTGTTCTACTTGTTGTGTTGGAACATAAACAGTATGATTGTTTATTTCACTAGTTTCCTTACAGAAAAAATTCCTGTGCTTAGTTTTACAATACATAAGGTATGTGCATTTCTTTCTGAGCATACGAACAATATAGCATCACCAAGTGAAGATGTATTCATTACTGCATTTTGTAGTTATTGGACTATAGGGGTTTGGGATTTTAGATTTGGAGGCTGAACGGTTATAATAGAGGCTATGAAATTATACATAAATCTTGCCTTCCCTGTAAGCGTCTTCCATATTGCATTTTACAGTTATGAGGATTCAGACTTGTCGGCTCTGAGGTTATGGCTTCATTGGCTTTTTCGGTTAAGAATATATCGTAGTTAGGGTTTTGGATTATTTGGTCATGAAGATTAAGGGTTCTGAGGTTTTAATTGGGCTGCAAGGTTCATATTGTTGACTTTTGCCATTTTCAGTTATTTTTTGGAAGTTGAAAGATGGCACAAAGTGAGTTTCAGGTTCAGTTTTAGCTACTCCAAAAACAAAATGTATATAAATTGATCAAAAGAATGGTTTCCTAGAATTACTTACTTTAGTGCTCTCTTGTAGTGCATTCGAGCTAGTTCTACGCTAGATGAGTCCCTTAAGAAATTCGCATAGTTGTAGTGCATTTTTGCATTGTGAGGGAGGATGGAAAGGCCAGATCTGAAAGAATATAAAGAATATTTAATAAAATGAGAATAGAAACATCGCTTGTATGAATTAGATTCGACTTAACGTTTTGTATAACATTACTTTTTCATATGCCTTTTCAGATATTAACATAGAAATCAAAGTCAGATTGAGGATAAAAACAACACATAATGTATTCATATTCTGATTTACATATAGTAGCTTGTGATATGGTGGGTTACCTACATATAACCAGCTTAGTGAGACTGCTCCTGTTTTGTTTCTGGAAGAAAATTAACCAACAATTTCATCAAAGTTATTTTACGAAATTATACCCTGTTACGGCTAAATACGTCTATTGAAATAATAGGGTAATACTCAGAAACGTTTTATTTTTCTTGAAGTGCCTGGAAGGCTAAATTACAAAAAGGGTCAATCTGAATAAATACTAAATGACGATTACGATAGTGGAGAGATAAGCGATGTATACTGATATATTGTGCACTATCTCGCTTTCATTGCGGACGCCATATAGTATGTTAAAAGACTATCGCGTGCAACATTCTTTTATTCAAATACAAAGAGAGAGGTAATACGTATTAAATTAAAACAAAAAATTCGAAAAAATGAATAGGATAAGGATTAATTTACTCCTTTGGAAAGAAAGAATAGGAATAAAAAATACCAGAAAACTTGAAAGCTGAATCAAAATGAACAAATGTTTTAATATCATTATCAAAGAAATGGAAAAGAAACTTTGAGAAATGAAAAATAAGGAAGTTTCTGGCTCAATTAAATCGTAAAAATACTTTGCTAACGATTAACCGTAGAATAGAACGTATATCATTCGTCCATTTTGTTTACCAAACATTCGTTTTTTGTTTGTTAATTATTCTTTCTGTTGTTAGCTAACATATAAGGTAGGTATTGTTACGTAATTTACAAAAGCACGTATTTTTCTCTCAACACTTTTTATTAAATTAACTTTATAACAACAACGATTCAATATCTATTTCGATAACAACAATAACTCTATAACTATTTCGCTCGTCAATCGCTTTATCTTCTCTTCTCGCTTATCTCTGTCGCTCTCTTCTATCAAATACTGTCAAACTGTCCAACGCTGTTCCTTATATAGTATTATGGACGTTTCTAGGCAACTCTCGAAACGTCCAGCAACTCTCTGACTTTCTGGAACGCGTCATAGGTTACTTCCACACAAGTTTCGCAGTCGGCGCTTGTCAACGTCAGAATGACACATCTGTCACACTGCCCCCCCTCTAGCGCTGATCGTCCCGATCAGTTTCTTCCACTGTGTATGGAGCCAACCGGTCGAGGTGTACAACTTTCATCTTCGATTTGGGGCCTCGTTGTATCCTGTAGACGACATCGTTTATCCGGGTAATCACTTTGTACGGGCCCTCCCAATTCCGTTGTAATTTAGGGCACCTTCCTTTCTTGCGAACCGGGTTATAGAGCCATACACGATCGCCCTCCCTGAATCCAGTGGAATTCGCTCGCTGATCGCAGCGGGTCTTCATCCGGTCACTTTCGAATTTAATTCTTGTTCTGACGGCTTTATGGATGGTGTTAAGCCGCTCGCGTAGTTTAGACACATAATCGTCCGTGGACAGCGAAGAATCTTCAGGTCGACCAAACATTAGATCAGCAGGTAGTCTCAGTTCTTTCCCGAATAGCACGCAGGAGGGTGTCTGTCCGGTGGTCTCGTGTATGGATGTCCTATAGGCCAGAAGGAATAAGGGAATGTGGCGATCCCAGTCGATCTGATGATCGTTCACGAACATCCTCAGGTTGTTTTCTATAGTCGCATTAAATCGCTCTACCATGCCATCAGACCGAGGATGCAACGGAGTCGTTCTAGTTTTCCTTATTCCCATCAATTCACACACTCGTTGGAATATTTTTGATTCAAAATTTCGGCCCTGGTCAGTATGAATTTCCATAGGAACTCCATATCGGCTGATCCAGTTGTTTATTATTGCCTCCGCCACGGTGGTTGCATCCTGGTTGGAGATTGCATAGGCTTCCGGCCACTTGCTGAAGTAATCCATCACAACGAGGATGTAGCGGTTGCCATCTTCAGTTCGGGGAAAGGGACCAGCGATATCCATGGCTATTCTTTCGAATGGCGCTCCGACGTTATACTGGTGCATTTTTCCTCGTGTTCTGGTTCTCGGACCTTTGTTGGAAGCACATACTTCGCATCTTCTACACCAGTCTTCCACATCCAATCTAGCATTCACCCAGTAATACCGTTCACGTAGTTTCTCTAAGGTCTTCTTCACACCAAAATGTCCACCTCCAGTCCCAGCATGCAGCTCTTTTATTACTTCTTTCGTCTTTTTCTTGGGCAATACAACTTGTAATCGCTTCTTGGTCCCGTCCGGACTTTCCCAGATTCTTTTAAGGACTCCATTCTCGAGCTTTAAGGAATCCCATTGGGCCCAATAACATTTCGTCGTAGTACTCAGGGGGCTTACATCTGCCCATGTCGGTCGAGATTCTCCTGTCTCCTTCCATTTCATGATGGGTCCAAGGTCATCATCGGTTCGCTGTTCTTCAATCAACACTGTATCTTCCCAATTTTCTTGTCTCTTCACGGTGGTATGTAGGCATTGAATTTGTTCTAACCCTTCTTTTCGTTCCACAGAAGAACAGTGTTTGCAATTTCGCGGGTATGGTCGTCTTGACAGGGCTTCAGCATTACCATGGTGTTTTCCTGGGCGATGTTCAATTTTGACATTATATTCCGGTTTGCTTCTTTCGGCGGTTGGCGTCTGTATTCTTCCAGATGGACATCCGCAGCTCAGGTGCCCCGTACGTCTGCACTTCCAACATGTAATTGCTCGTTTCCTTTGGTTACAATCGCGTGAAATATGCCAATATTTGTCGCAAGTCCAACATTTGAAATTGTATTCTTGTTTGCTTCCTTCGGCAGCTGACGTCTGCCTTCTTCCAGACGGACAGCCGCTGCTCAAGTGTCCCGTACGTCCACAATTCCAACATGTAATTTCTCGCTTCTTCTTGACGCAATCGCGTGAAAGATGCCCCTGTTTGTCGCAAGTCCAACAGCGTGGGCGTTCACTCAGGTCTTCCTTCGGTTTTGAAGACATGGCTTCTTTCGCTATTTTCACCATTTCTTGCCGAAAAATCTCGCCATCCTCTTCAAAATTCAACCTAGCCTGTCGGATTCTAACATGTCCTTTGTATGCTTGTTTGGCTGCTTCATATTCCAGTGCGTGCGACAAAGCTTCGCCTGCAGTTTTATGTCGAGACATGCGCAGGGCTTGCTGTATTTCGACATCTCGCACTCCATCGACAAACATTTGGGTGGACAGCTGGTCTGTAAAGTCTTGAGGGGCACTAGGATAAGCCAACCGCACAAGCCTTTCGACGTCCGCTTCGAATTGTTGGAGGCTTTCGCTGCTACGTTGATAGCGACTCTTTAACTGCGCCTGGTACATTTTTTTGTAGGTGTTTATCACCATAGCGCATCTCCAATCGGTCCACCAGAATTTTAAAATCGTTTTGTTGCATTTCTGGTATACCTTGCAGAACGTCGAGAGCTTCCCCACGTAGCGCTATGATCAGGGCAGTGGCTTTTTCTATTTCATTCCATTCATTTGCCTTGGCAGCAACGTCGAATTGTTTAAGATAGACTGACCAAGAGACCTTCCCATCGAATGTTGGTGGTTTTATTCTAGACATTCTGACACTTCATTCTTCGCTTTTGTTTAGTTTTGGGTACTCTTGAACGTTCAAATTGGCCTTCATTTCGTCTAATTCCTTTTGAAACTTTTTGTGCACAGCATTTAACTCCTCTTGAACTTCTGCTCTTACTTCCTTTATCTCTTCTTGAACTCCTTGGACTTCTACTCTTACTTCCTTTAATTCTTCTTGAACTTCTTCTCTTACTTCCTTTAATTCTTCATGCACTTCTACTTTTACTTCCTTTAACTGTTCTCTCAATCCTTCTTGTACTTTCTCCAATTTTTGTTTCATTTCTTCTTGACCTTTGTTTATATCTGATTTCATTTCTGCCAACATTTCTTCCTGGCTTGCCTTCATTTCATCTTTGCCTGCTTTAATTTCTTCCTTCATTTCTTCCTGGCCTGCCTTCATTTCCACCTTCATTTCTTCCTGACCTGCTTTCATTTCCACCTTCATTTCTTCCTGGCTTGCCTTCATTTCATCCTGACTTGCCTTCATTTCTTCCTGACTTGCCTTCATTTGTTTAAGCATTTCCACCAAAAATTTCATCTGCTCCTCCATTTTTGCCGCTTGACTTCTTGTTACTGGCATAAATCCCACTCCTGACACCACTTGTTACGTAATTTACAAAATCACGTATTTTTCTCTCAACACTTTTTATTAAATTAACTTTATAACAACAACGATTCAATATCTATTTCGATAACAACAATAACTCTATAACTATTTCGCTCGTCAATCGCTTTATCTTCTCTTCTCGCTTATCTCTGTCGCTCTCTTCTATCAAATACTGTCAAACTGTCCAACGCTGTTCCTTATATAGTATTATGGACGTTTCTAGGCAACTCTCGAAACGTCCAGCAACTCTCGGACTTTCTGGAACGCATCATAGGTTACTTCCACACAAGTTTCGCAGTCGGCGCTTGTCAACGTCAGAATGACACATCTGTCACAGTATTTTAATTTTTTCCTTTAGATCGATTTTAATATATTGGCTTTGTCAGAAGGATAGTCGGTAAAAAGCTTGGGTAAGTGTACATATGCAATCTATTTTTTCAGTGATGAACTTAATATTAATCTCGACTGTCAACTTAAAGGCCTAGTTAATTTTTTTGAAATGAGAAACCCTAATTTTGTTTTATTGTATGAATGGAAACATCAGCTCCACATTGAATAATGGAAATTGTTACCAATGGAGAAATTAATACGTCGATAAATCTAAATATTAGTTGAGAAAAGGTAAAATAAAAAAATAAAAAGTTAAAACTTCTTGTTTTCTAAGGATTAACTGTTACAAAGAGTTCTTTAGAATATTTTATTGAAATTCAGTTTATGTCTATTTATTTATTATTATTAAGTTTTTCTGTTAAACCAGATTGTAATATTATCGTACTGTTAAACTGTCAATCCTCCTTTAGAGCAATCGCACTTTTTACCAGGTGTCTCATTATTCCTGCAGGTGCGTAGCAAATATTTTTAAGAGGTTTTGAGCCGATATCTTCAAAAATTAATGAGGCCACAATAAGTTGCAAATCTCTACAGACTGTGACGAAATAGCTGTCGGTTATTTAATGCCGACCGAATGATATCTCGATGGGAATCAATAAAATCGAAATCCTGATCAATTTCTGTCAATTTAGACATGATGCTGAGAAAGAACTTATTATTTCAAATAGAATAACATTTTTTATTTGCTAATATCTGCTCGTCTGGGAACACAGCAGGAGCGAGTCGAATTTTTAAAGAACTAAATGTATATGTTAGATTTTTCTTGGTTTCATTTAATAACAACACTATTCACATTAAGGTAGTACTCTCGGTCATAGGGTTACTGTTCAGAATTTAATGAAACTTGGCACATTGATGCTTAATACTGTTACGTAATTTACAATATCACGTATTTTTCTCTCAACACTTTTTCTTAAATCAATTCGAACGCAACAACAATTCAATAACTATTTCGCTTTCTAATCACTTTTTCTTCTCTTCTCGCTTATATCTGTCACTGTCACTCTCTTCTATCAAAAACTGTCAAACTGTCCAACGCTGTTCCATATATAGTATTATGGACGTTTATAGGTAATTCTCGAAACGTCCAGCAACTCTGGAACCTTCTGGAACGCGTTATAGGTAACTTTTACTCAACTTTCGCAGTCGGCGCGTGTCAGCTTCATTCAAAATGACACGTCCGTCACAATAATAAGATAATGAACCAGTCAGATTTTTAAAGAGCTACTGAGAACCTGAAAAAAGATATTAATAAAAATTAATTTTTGCTTTTAACATTGATTCTTATGAGAATTCACAGATTTTATTTTATTTAACAAAAAGTACCGTTCATATTACAATGTAAGTGGTATCAACGAAAAGAAACAAAATTTTGAACATTTTTCTAACTCACAAATTGAGCTTCAGAGCATGTGAAAAAAAGTAATTGGCAAATAATTAAGAAAAGTATGCTATGTAAATTACACGTGACAACGCCGCTTTTAGCGCATACTCTCATATTTTGAGTGAAACAGTCATTGAAAGTATACTTCTATCTTTATTGCTTTTATGCGGCGTTGCCAAATATAAATACTAGCAAGGCCAAATTACACAGAGCACAAATTTGACTCGTATGGTATCGAGAGTACTTCCTTAATAATATATTTTGCAACAACGTAAAACACACTATGGCATTCTTTTCGCCTTTAATCATCGTCCCCATCTCCCCTCCGATTTTCGCTTCGGTACCGTTCGGCTATCCTGCTGTCACGCTAAGCTATTGGCACTATGATAGTGGTAGCTGTTATTATTATTGTCACATAGTGCTCATATTTCTCCAAAATTATTTTTCTTTTTAATTGTTTTTTATTCCATTAATTATATTTGTTCTAATTTGAAAATGCAACGTAATGGTTTTACGCAACAAGGAACCGCCACACGGAAATGCGACATGATTGCACGGCAAAAGTGTGCCGTGACCAACTTGCGAATTTCCGTTTGGGGGTAAAAGAGCACTATGTGGGTCAGTATAAATGAATTAGTTTTTGAAGATAGAGGAGGTCAGTAAGATCGAGCCAGCGAGTCCGAAGGGTTAGGGGGGTGTAGCGGTTTACCGCTATCGCTCACCCTAATGCCCTGATAAGAGTCCCTGCCATTATCAACGCCCCTAGTTGATAATTATTTAGGCAAGTAATTTTAAGAATTATTTGTAATTAGTTTATAAGTGTTATTTGTTTCATAAGTTTTATTTGTTATTATTTTATCATTTTAATTCATTAAATCCATTCAAAATTACCATAAAAATTCAGCTTATTCGTTACATTATTATTATTATTATATCCGCCTACATAATATAAAGGTATTATTACCTCAAGGGGTTACATGTGCTTATGTAGAGATTGAATCGACCAGGATTTTTAAAGAAAGTCGATTTATTCAATAGACTGGTAGGTGAAATTGTGTATAACCTTTAGATTTTGTATTCAGTCACTTTACTTAGCGTACAGTCACCTCGTATTATTATTAAAAAGAATATTATAATATGTTATATACTCAGATTTTTTTTCTGAAAGTCCTACATCTACACATAGAACGAAAGACCTTTTTGGGAATACCAAAATGGTTAATTATGATAAGATTATTATTATCATCGCATAATAAGACATCTTTTGCTTATAAACATTAACAGTACTAATATAAGTAATTGGTCACTATTATTTGTTTGTCAGATTTTCTGTTTCATAACTTTCGTAACTAGAACTGAACTGAATTGTCGACCTCGCGATAGCTATTCATAGGGAATATTTATGTCACCTTTTATAGTTCTGAATTTTTGTGGAAGGGTACCGAACTCCATCTCTCACAAACTGAAAAACCAAAACGTTCCAGGGAAATTGGAATATTCTGGATAAGCGAATACGGATACAATTCATCACATACAGGTATTTCCAGGGATATAGAAAGAAAAGGAAACGCAAAATAAGTTTCGTACTAGGCATTACAGGTATAATAAAAGGCTGAAATCTAGGTTTCTGAGTTTGATAAAATTATATTATTTGTAATATCATTTACGCTTTGGTACAAAATATCAATCACTATTAATCATGGTTCTTATAATGTACCTAATTTATGCAAATTGGAGAATCGAATTTTGATGATTCCACGATTTTAAGGAATTTTATATTTCATCGCGTGTTCAAAAAGATACTAAAGTCGGGTAATCAGAGCATTTATTGAACTCGGCAGCAAAAGTATTTTAAAATTGTAGCTTATATTCTTTCAGTAATTGTATGCACATATTTCCTGTCTTATAAAATGCATTTGTGAGTTACTGTAATATCTATGCTGCAGCTGTCGTTAATTTTCATGAGAAGACTTGAACTAACAGAAGCCTTTCAAACTACTACGTTTTCCACGAAACTCATTTAACATGCATGAAATAGTTATAACGAGGAATTTATCGAACAACTGCCACTTTAAAAGAACAAAATTCAAAAGTTTACAATTAGCCGTATCGTTCGAAAAAGCTTTCAGTTTTCTTTTGTAGAGAATAAAAGCCAAAGCAACGCGATCTAACATCTATCAACTATCTGTTTTTTCGAACGATAGTCAAGTGGTTAACTCTTTAGTGCGATACCGTAAATGTTGTGATTTTAATGGCAAGTGTTTCCCTATCTTTTTCTGTCTCTTTGAAAGTGGGGAAAAAGCTGTTTTACGCTCCGTTTAGCTGACAAACGAAGCGAGACACAGTTCCTGTTACCAGTTTTCTGTAAATAAATCCTGTTTATGTTGTTTTATGGACCCAGCGGGTGCTTTAAAGCAGCTGCTAAAAAGTTTTTATCCCTTATTGTTTTCTAATGGATGCACATACTATAAATCCAGCTTGGGCGTACTTACAGATGCAGGTTACTGTTTATTACTTTTAATCAGTTACTGTAATTCGTTTTGCAGACATATATTTAGGATGCTCCATACATTTTTTCCTGGCAAAGTTGAATGGTAAAATATATAAATAAAATAAAGAAAATCAAAATTCTGAAGAACGTCAGAAAATATCTGAAATACAAATAAATAGGAATATATACTTTTACTAGCTGACCCGGCAAACGTTGTTTTGTCATGTATATTATTTCTAGGAAACATTGTTTTAGTTCAATAAAAATAACTATCTACTATAAGTGTGTGGGGATGTACTTATAATCGAAAGCGTTGTAAACAATGAAAGTATGCTTTATTTAGGTTAATAAATCAATCTTTATTAAGGTAACGAATATATTTTAAATAACAATTCTTTATAGCTATATAAACATCAAAAATAATTATTCACACTGCTACGATTGATACACAAATAAAACAACAAAACAAAAAATTAATAGTGCGTGGAGTCCCTCCGCGCGGAAGAAGTAAAACTTCGTAATGTGGAAATGAAAATAGGAAGGGGTAGAAATTTATTTTTAGTGAATTCATATTGTTTCTTGAAGACAAACTTTATTAATATTGCTTACAATTCATAATTGATCGCGTCTTTTAATTATCATTTTCGAGTGGAAAAATAGCCAAATCTATAACATTTACAATGGGATTATGATAACTACCGACTCACTCTCTTTCTCTCTCCTACTTTCTACCTTTGTGTATTTTTCTTTCTCTCTCCCTCTTGCGTTGGAATATTGGACGCTAACGCTTGCACTGGCCTGTAACAGGTATACTACGCGCATGCGTTCGAGTGCTACGCATTCACTCTTGCTCTGTCTCTTTCTATTCCCCCTCCATGGTAGCGATAAACGTTTAACGCCGCAACCTTGTTGAAAGTCGCATTAGAAGTTTCACTTCTACGCGCATGCGTTTGAGTGCCACGCATTCACTCTCGCTCTGTGCCTCGCATTCATTCTCGCTCTGTCTCTTTCTATTCCCTCTCCATGGTAGCGTTAAACGTTTAACGCAACTTGTTGGAAGTCGCATTAGAAGTTTCACTACTACGCGCATGCGTTTGAGTGCCACGCATTCACTCTCGCTCTGTGCCACGCATTCATTCTCGCTCTGTCTCTTTCTTTTCCCTCTCTCCATGGTAGCGTTAAACGTTTAACGCAACTTTGTTGGAAGTCGCATTAGAAGTTTCACTTCTAAAATGGCTGGTTTGAGTGCCAGGCATTCGGCTTCGCCCCTTGCCCCTTTTCCCATTCTCGTTGGGTCTCTTTCTATTCTCTCTCCATGGTAGCGTTAAACGTTTAACGCAACTTTGTTGGAAGTCGCATTAGAAGTTTCACTTCAAAAATGGCTGAAAAATGTATAGTGAGTAAGACAGGACACCGGCTTCGTCCTCACCCCTATTCCGTGATGTTTGTTGGATGGGTAGTGACAACGGTAGACACCTGGCGGGGATAACTGATCGATTGATAGTTGATCAGTTATCGACCGGCGAGAACATAAAAAAAATTAAAATCGCGATAGAAAAATAGGGGTTGCTCGTATAAGGGTGAAAATTAAGAGTAATATGAAATTTTTTATTCTGTCATGACAAAATAAAAAAAAATAGTTTTTAATTAACAAATAAAAAATAGGGGTTGATCGTAGAGGGGTGAAAATTAAGGATTGTATGTATTTTTGTATGCTGTATCATAAGAAAAGAAAAACAAAAAAATTTGTCTAAAAAATAAAAAAAAAAAAAATTAGGGGTGGACCACCCTTAACATTTAGGGGGATAAAGTATAGATAGTGGCCGATTCGCAGACCTAACCGACATGCACACAAAATTTCAGGAAAATCGGTCGAGCCATTTCGGAGGAGTATAATTACAAACACCGTGACACGAGAATTTTATATATTAGATTAAAACCTTTTAGATACTTCCAATATTACAAAACTTTTTCTAATTGTAGCTTCTATATTCTTAGGTGAGTTATCTGATGTATTTAACAATGTCTTATCCATTTAGCATTTTTAAGATTTAAAGGGATTAAGAAAATAAACCGCTTTTTAAACCACATTTTTACGTTACGCTTTAAAAAGAAAAAAGCCTAGAACAAGAACTTCTTAAATCATCTCGTTAATGATAATACCATATATTCTACTAATATGTTAAAATTAGAAATGAGTCCTTCATTTGTACAAGAATTTATAATAGTATTAGGGTGAATGTTTATAATTTGTGGATATTGTTTGGGTTGAAATATTTGATCTCACAAAAATATATATAACAATAATTGAAATAGGTCCTACATACTGCAGTTATTTGCCACTTGGTGAAACATCAAAAATATGATGAAATAAAAAGACGCAGAATTTATTGCAAATGAATTGAGTCGACTAGTTTGATTATAAACAAAATTCTTGCAGCTTTTACTTTGAACCATATAGAAGATCGGTTTGCACTTATCGAGAAATTCAAAATTTTGAAATTGTTATGTGATGATGTTTCTAGGTTTAGTATCACTTCGTAAAGGATTTCAATCAATGTAACAGAAAGAGGTTAAGGAAAAAGTATCTACTTTCCAAGATGTAAGACATATTGACAGACAGGAAAATTTTCCTAAGAGTCTAGTTATTTCTCATTTCAAGGTAAAGTGTTTTCACAAACTGATAGTTCTAACATAGAAAATACAGCTCGCCCATCCTTTGTAAACATAACAAATAACTTTATTGTTTATGTAGTCTACCATTTGGCATCTTTCAAAATTTCCTTCATAAATCTTACATTGGATAAACAAAACAGAAACTACGTTGCAGGAAAAGGCGGCATGAATAAAATGGTAAAAAGGAGCAAAACTAAAGAATTCAACAGTATTGTTATATTATTGTAATTTACTTGCTGAGTTTGATAGGTTATTTTCACTTTTATGTCACGAATATTATTTAGGGTACATATAGCACTGATTTTAATATTATTGTTTTGCGTTTACGATTATATTTAAGTTTGCTCTAACATCATATTGTCCTGTAATCAGACGCTTTTCAGTTTTTGTCACTAATTCATTTTTATTTAACAACACTAATACAATTGATTAATCACTTGATCACAATTACAATATCTTTTATTTACTCGTTTGTTTGTCCATCTCTTTCACCTTGAGCATCTTTTTATTAGAATTGAACTAAACTAGATCTTGTCGTACATATGTCGTTTCAATTTTGTGGTAGCAATTTATAGGGACTACAAACTTCCAGAATGTAGAGAGGCTTGTTTCTAGTATTAGCAGAATCCCGGTAATCCATCAAAATCCAGAAACTGTTTTCACGTAACTATGGTGGATTGCCTGCACATGGCACTATTTATCTAATTTAAAAAATATATAAGTTGTATGTCTTTTGTTCATTTGCTGCGTTTGAAGAAGTTAATTAAGGCAACCAAAATTTTCACTGAATATTAAGATTTAATATTTTACGTATCATTCGTTGCATTTCCTCTACGTACTTAATTGGCTTTTTACTTTAAATTACATTTAGCTTTAAAAATTGCTGGGCAATTAAAACAACTGCTCGTGACTGATTACATGTTAAAGTTCCTGTTAATGCTATCCAGATTATTTAATGGTTTCCTGAGATTCTCAGGAATGTTATTTGTTTGCCATCACCGAAGATTTTATTCATGAATCTTTCGGACGTCACTTATGACTGTCTATTACCCTTTTGTGTTCTGCAAACAATAGTTTACAAACTATCAACAAAGTTATTAAATTAATTTATTTCGATATTGCTTTATGGGTACTTAATTCCCTTTTTATTCCTTTTCAGTTGAAGTTAATTAATATCCCTCAATAACAGTGACTAAGAATTGTGCAAACAAGCCATTCATTCAACGTTCCTGTACACGTGTAATGCAGCATAAATCAATTGCTGCAATGAACTACGAATCGTTTGTTTGAGGAATGTACTGATAATAATAAACATAAGTGGAATGTTGCTGGTGAGACATCATAAAATTTTATCGATACCTGAAGAGGTCATAAAAAATATATTTTCGAATCGGAGTTACGTAATAGATCCATAAAAGGAGGGTGAAGTGAAAAATAATACCCATAACATTAGCTTTGTTTTTACAACTGCTTTTTGATATTAAATTTCTATAAAAATACATATTTCTATTAATTTTAAAGGAAGGTAATGTTTTTCCCAACTGACACTTAACATTGAGTGGGGTTCATTATTTGATTAGCGGATATAATATCAAGTTATGGGCACTACATCGCCAGCTACTGATGTCTATTGCTAATTGTAGTATTTCATATGTATGACAAGGGTTTTGCAAACAGGGGCTGATCCAGATGTGTGAAAAAGAGTTCACAAGAAACTCTGCCATTTCCAATTCCGAATTGCATTCTTATTGAATAGCCACCTAAACAAATGTTATATTTTGGTTTTTCTGCTTTTGAAGGAAAAAGCCGGACCCAAAAATCTTATTCGTGGTTCCGTTACTGAAATGAGTTTATAAAGCATTTTACATGTATGTATATTATGCGATAGGAACGCAAACCAAATTAATAAAGGATATTAAGTTCTTGGTTTGCAATTTATCGAAACTTCCAGATGTGGCTCGCGCTTTCGAACTTATTAGTTCTCATCAGCACCTTCATAATGCATGAAAGCAAAATAAAGAGGAAAATTAGTGCAATAATTTGGAATTTCCTTACTAGTTTATATAAATCATTATTACTGTCCCATCTGAACTTCTGAGTTCTGAGTTCTAATAATTTTTACTAATGATGCAGTAGGAGAATTATGAAACATTTTTAACACTCATAACGAAAAGAAAGTTTGCTTTTATATGTTTCAAAGAGTTTATTAATTTCTACAATTGTTTCGACGTCTTACGTCTTTTTCAAGAGTACAATGTATACTAAAGTTAAGAACAGTTTTACTGCTATATATAGTCACTTAATTATCTAAATTGTTGGAAAATCCTAGGTAGTAGTCAATTACTGGAATGCATCTAAAGTCTGTGTGATCGTTGGTAACAGTATATTTGTTAACAATATGTTTTTTAATCTCTAGTTGTTCTAACAGATTTAGTTTTCTACTTTTATTTTCATAGTGCAATAGTTTAATATTCTCTAAATCTACACTATGACTATGGGATGTACAATGTTCACTTATACCTGTGCTAGATTTTTTAAGTGATATATCTCTAAAATGCTCCTTACTCCTAATTTCTAAATTGCGTCCTGTCTGACCTATGTACTTAGCTTCACAATCTTTACAATCTATTTTTCTTAGGTTACATTTATTAACTAATATTGTATTTATTTCTAATTTGTTTAATTGGTTGCAAATGTTGTTACTTATTTTGTCTATGTAATTAATACAGTTGTATTTTTTGCTATCTAATTTAGGTTGTGGATATATTTGTTTCATGAGCATTTTGTGTTTCTTGTTTTTGATTAGCCTAACTATGGTTTCTGTTTTATAGCCGTTATTAAGTGCAATAGTTTTTATACAATTTAATTCTTTTTTATAGTTCTCTTCACTTAGAGGAAAAGTCAAGAGCCTGTGTATTAAGCTGTGGAAGGTAGCTAGTTTAATTTGTGTTGATTGTTGCGATTTTGCGTTTATTATTGTGTCTGTAAAAGTGCTTTTTCTGTGAATGTCAAAGTCAAACCTGTTATTAATAACTTTTATGTTCATATCTAGGAAGTTTAAGCCATTTTCATTACTCGTTTCCATTGTAAACTGGATTTTCATATTAATGTTATTAATAAGTGACAATAGGTTGCTAAGTTGTCGATCCGTTCCTAACCAAATAAGGAAAATATCATCCACGTATCGTTTCCATAGTAAGATGTTTTCTTTCTGTTTTTTGTATTTTTCAAAAAATTTTTGTTCAAAGTTTGACATGAAAATATCTGCAAGTAAAGGGGAGATCGGGGAACCCATTGGCAAACCATCTGTTTGTTTGTAGTAATTATTGTTAAAATTAAAATAGTTTTGTTCAAGGCAAACATTGATTATATTTAAAAGTTGGGTTTTTGCCTCATTATTTAAATCTGTATTATTTTCTAATAAGCTTTAAATGACTTCCTTTAAATCGTTAATGAGTATTGAAGTGAACAAGCTCTTAACATCGAATGATATTAATTTAGCGTTATTAGGTATTACCAGAGATTGAGCTATTTCTATGAACTGATAAGAATTCTTAATAGAATATTCAGGTTTAAATTTTAACATGTCAGGTAAAATTGTGTTTAATTTTCTGCATAATTTGTAAGATGGGGCGTTAACATAAGAAACTACAGGCCTAATTGGAATATTGTTTTTATGTATTTTGGGTAACCCATAAAAATAAACTTTAGTATACATTGTACTCTTGAAAAAGACGTTAGACGTCGAAACAATTGTAGAAATTAATAAACTCTTTGAAACATATAAAAGCAAACTTTCTTTTCGTTATTAATTCTAATAATTTATTCATTACCCTCTCTTGTCACCTATTTCGTCCAAATGAAATCCGCACAACGCTTTTGTACGGTACAAAAACCGGCAGTTTGCGGCATTTGAACGGTTCACTATAATACATAATTTTCGTTTTGGAGGTGTTTTGTCACTGATTTAATTTTTTAGTTTATTTAAATCAACGACGGTGTACTAAGTATCACATGAAATAATAACGTATCAATCCAACGTGGATTAATTTATTTGAATATTTAGGAACACTTATAGCTTATAACTACTTACACTGACTGACTTAATTACAAAATAAATATTGTCTTATGGAACGTTTTTACTCCAACGGGTCTATATCAGAACTGGTACATATTACAAAAAATTCGTATTTATAGAATGTGTTGAGATTTCGATGGTCTCAAATCAATACCTCGTAAGTCGGAAATTTCATATTTTTGGGTTTTGGCGCCTTTCAATTCATTACTGTATTCCGCACCATCTGTAAACGTTTATGACGCCTACACTAAAATCCAAGGCGGCAAAGTGCCTATTTTCAATAACACGTATCTCAAAGCTTCAAACAGACAGTTGAATACCACGCAAATCTGCACATTTTGTATAACCAGTGTTAGAGCTTTTCCCAGGTAAGATCGCTTTTATTTTGATTTCTGTTAACAATCATCGTTAAATATTGTTCAATGGATAGTTAAGATTATAAATTAATTTTAAAATCACCAGAAATAACTTTGTTGTTACAATATTTTGTAAACTTGAAGCCGACTATAAACTATCAAACTTACGTGTTATTGAATTGGTGTTTGTGTTTGACTTACGTGGTATTACTGACACAGTTTAATTCATTTACTCTAAAACAGTCAAGAAAGACTTACGAGGTATTGATTTGAGACCATCGATTTGTATTTCTGTATACCTATTCACATCTTTATGTGTACATACATAAATTATAATAATCGAGTTTTTCTTTTCATTGTTTATGCGGGCGGCAGATTATATTTTATTGTATGTTTCTCTAGTCAAGATATTGTTTCGTCTTTCTTTTTGTTCATTGTCTGTTCTTCCATGAAGTAGCGAACAAATGAGTTCTTTTAATTGATAATCAGTAAGCAACCTCTGTAGAGATCGGATGTACTTAATGTTCAATATTTAAAACAACAAAATAAATGCATTTGGTTTATCAAATTGCTCTTTCCAGTCTAAACAGAATGGTATGACCGCCCTATTGTAAATGTTTATGATTTGTCTATTGTTCACAGATTACAAGGGATAAATGCGTAACAGGAGGGTTGTTTCGTTTCGCACTTTGTCGATTCGTGTTTATAGCAGCATTATTTAAATATTTTAATAGAGAATATGTTGACCTATTGTATCAACAATCGTTTGATTTCAACAAGAGCTAAAATTTGCATTAGTCAAACAACCGTTGAATGGGGACGCTTTCCCAAGTATTTACATCATCCTGTATTTCTTTGTATTTGCACTGTTTATGTCACTTGTGTTCCAATTATCGACTATTTGGGTGTCTCACCTTGCTCACATATTCTGTTAATATTGTTATAGAAGTTTTTCAATATTTTCTAGAACACGCTTTCCGATTTTTTTCTTTGTATTATTTTTTATGTAGCGCGGTCGTGCATATGTATATATGCGTTCTGATTTTATGACTCTGGTGCAAATATGAACGAGTCGCTAAGGCAAAACTGAGCCCTCGGCGCATACACAATAGCTATACAAAACAGTGTCGGCATGTCGCCAATCGAAAAAATGATAATTAAATTGCTAGTTAAGTGGATTGCTTACGTAAGTTTCTAACTAAAATTAAATGTATATAGGTTAAGCATACATTTTTGTTTCGTAAAATATTTTGTATATTCGCATTAGCGTTGGTGGATAATATAATTAATTATTTGAACAACCGTCTTCGAATAACTTTGTAATAATTCTTGTTGTCCAACATTTTTGGATCTGATAATTATCAGGTCCCCATTTAGTAATTTATTGTACAGTAGAACCTTGATAACTTAAACCTCGACAACGTAAAA